>SNQJ01S0020911.1:27257-56445 GCA_010110895.2 Picea sitchensis
TCATCTTGTACTTGAACATTTAAGTGGGGTAAAAGGAGGTTTCCCCCTCGAAGAGGCTTATTATCTGAAATTATCTCTTTTTCAAGGCATTGATTACTTTTTCTGAGGTTTTTCTATGCTATATTGATATTTGGTTCTTAACAAACTGTTGCCTGAGGGATTCAGGTAGAACCTCTCCTGGGTCCCATTGAAGCTTGAGATTCAAATTTTTGGATGATGTTGTCTATGAAATTGCTTCTTCCAGGGAGAACAAAGCCTAGGGATTTTGTAGTTTTTGGTGGGGGTTTTGGTTTTTTAGTTTCTTTCTTCTTAGTCATACACACTTCAGACAAAATTCTAAACTCATATATAACCTCTATATATCAGCTGGAGGTAGGCGCCAGTGTAATAATTGTACTTATTGCTTTCATAGGTTCTTACCTTCTATCTTCAATACATCATCCTCCAGAGACACAACCTATGCTACCTTTGACACTCTCCCCGACAACGACACCAAAATGTTGGGCTCTAAAGATGTCTTAAAAACAACCTTAGTTTAACATTAATTTATCAACCCGAGGATTCGTCTTTTATATCAAGAATATCAACAAAGTCTATGCAGGTAGTTGTAGAGGCTAAAATCGTGTAGTTAAAACAATTATGAGTTTATCAACAATCAAGTTCCTCACACATTCATTAAAATTATGAAACTAAGATCTTACTTAACAAAATTGAAATCTAATTTATAACATGTTGTGAATTAAAGACATTAATGGAATTGTTGAATTGATCTAATTAAGAAACAATAATTGAATCTATGAAAGGCTTGATAAACTGATCTATCGATAATTATTTAATCTGCTGGAAATAAATAACTAAGTTTTGTAAATTGAGTAAACAACAAATGAAAGAAACATCAAATGTTAATTTAAGCGAAAAGGAACATCAAATGATAATTTAAGAGAAAGGGACAACAAATCCTAATTTAAGCGAAAGGGACAACATATGCTAATTTAAGTGAAAGGGACAATGCGTGTGAAAATTATAGGAACTATCAAGTAGTAAACTACAACAATGGAGACTAGAACAACAATCGATAACATTCAAATGAAGCACTTATCTTTTGTAAGCAAAATACATAAAATCATTAACACACTTATGCATATATCTTAATTATTGAAAAAGAGATTTAAATCACAAAGAAGAAATCAAGCTGATACAATTACAGATTGAGACAGTAACTCCTTTAGACTGGGCCCTTGGTCCTCAGAAGCACTGCTGCTAGAAACTCAGTATGAAAAATTGATGAAAACGCTCAAAGCTTCTATTAATTCCATAACTGGTACAACATTTACAAAAACTGCTTGTACAGAGCAATTCCGAGTTCTGAATACTTGGAAAAAATTCTTAGGTGATTGTTTCGAGGGTTCATTACCCTCTATATATTACAATGGCATGGGTAAATTAAGTTATCCTAAGGATTGAGAGATCCTCAGGATTTCTTTTACTATTTATAAAGTTTACAAAATAGAGAATTAATCTCCCTCGAAACTATTTTTTGCCCAATGCCTTCAACCTCCAATAGCCTATGCATATTCAAAATCTCCTTAGCTATCTTGGATTTAACAATATTTATCCATTCTTGTAATAAAAACAAACAATTCCAACCATATTTTAGAATTTATTTAATATTACTCAATAATATTTCTAGAAGATATTTTAATCATTTTCTATCTTAATTATTCCTAGTTAACAAAAAAGTCAATCAAGATTATATCATAAACTGTGGGAATAAGGAGGATATTTGTACCCTTTTCCCAACTCAACACGCACCTCACAAGGTCAATCTACCACTCTATAATCGAGCTAAGCATCACAACTCCCATAAGGAAAAATCATTCAAGAAAAATATCGGCAGCGTAACCTTACGCCTACCATACGTGATCCATACTCCTCCTCCATCCTTTTTATATAGTTCTCTTAGTGATTAGTTTCCCAAACCCTCATTAGATTATTTTTATTAAATTTAATTAGGATAAACCTCCCTCGTACACATGTAACCCGATCCCTTAGTTGCACCAGAAATTATTTAATTAATTAATTCAATTTTTCCTATTTCCCTCACCCACCTAAAAGTGTTCCTAAAAACGCTCCTCGGTGTCCCTTTATTCCCTTACATTTCTTAAATGATCGACGCCTTACTTAAATTCTAGTTGAGTTCACAATTAGAAAGTTCCAAAGGCTAGATTCCCTACTAAGTTAGACATTCCCCTTTTTCTTTAAGTCCCTATTTTTATCTAAGTTCAGAATTAGCAAGTTTAGACATAAGCAACAATTTACCCTTTTAATTATTTAGTCCTTCATTAAAATTTTACTTTAATTTTTAATTTTTAATGTTTGAATTTTCTTTACCCCCTNCTTTTTTTTTTTTTTTTATCTGTTCTCATGTTATACTTAGACCTAGGTTTTAAATTCACTAGTCTTAGTGACAATTTTTAAGGGAAAAATTAGTTATTAAACTTTACTCATACCATCATTCATTTTAAGGACGACCAAGTACTAAGGAGGCATAGTTTTCTAGGTACTATGTTTATTAACTTTCCAAAGTTAAAATCACGACATTCCCTTCAAGACGCACTGCTTGCTCCAAGGGTGCCACTTGCCTGCATTCATGTTTTATTTGCACAATGTGACCTTCAAGACGCACTACAGGCTCTAAGGGTGCCACTCACTTTTTGACTGATTTTGGTAGATGTCAAACAACTATAGTCAATACTCTGTCAGGTGACCTTGTGGGAGACTAAGGGCCTCTAAGGAATAAGGACCCTACCTTATTGCGTTCCCCTTAGAATTATCGTGAGAAACTATCAAAGTCTACCCTCATGGCATGGTGGGTGTTCTCGAACTAGGTAATTATTAACCTACAATTCGAGCGATGGAGGGAGTGCTAGTAGGTTGTGGAAGGGATGTTGCCACGCCTTTCCCTCAATGTATCTAGTTATCGTGCGTGACCCCTCTACTCCAAATGTGAGTCTTATTAGCAAGATATCATCAGCCTGCATCCATCAACAACATGTCAGTGACCCATAAACAACATCAGATTATATCAGTCATATGTCACTTATGCAATAACATAAATACACAAACCATAAACAGTCTAGTCCCTGACTCAACCCAAAGTCCAAGGAGGTCCATCAATGCTCTCGGCATCCTCAACCTATCAAGAGTTCTACACACTCAAGAGGAACTAGTCAATAGCATCTATCTATACATAATAACATACCATAACATCATAAATCACAATCTCATCATTAGAATCCATAAGCGAAGTAATCACTCATATAATGAACCAGATCACTTACACGCAAGTTTACTTAAAGAATAAGTCACATCAGAAGTGCACATAAGAATAGGATGTTTCTTACACCCCCTCTTGTTTTAAACTTCGTCCTAAAGTTTCATAGTATACAAATGCATAAATAAAGTATCTGACAATATATAAATGTCTGGCCATCAACCAAAATAGAAATTGCTAACGCATATCATATGCGTCCTCCTAGGCAACTGAGTGTGGAATATAATTTCCATACTATACCTTGACCCTATCAACAGTTCGATGCCATAGTTGTCGAATGCGACGGTACATAAAGTGGATTGGCTTCGCCTTGAGCGCACCCTCGCCCCAAATCAAGTCAATCACATGCGTAGGATAATGAAGCTAGAGTTACACATGAATAAAAGATGAGCATCATGCAACACCTCAAAGAATGAGGCATGGCTAGCCATTAGGCCCTTCATAATTATGGTTGATCTGATGCACATTGTCAACTCTTCTGTTGATCATGTGCTTCTTCCATCCCCTTTCATATCATTTGTAAAGTTCTTTCAATTCATGGATCTCTTTTGGTCCTACCAGGACCCCATCCTCAAGTCGATCCCAACTCAATGGTGTCTGATATGGTCTCCCATTAAGAAACTCAAATTCCCCATCTTAATGGTGCTTTGATGGTTGTTGTTTCATCCAAACGTGGCCATCGGCCATAACTAATCCCAACATTTATGTTGGTCCAACACACACATGCACAACACAACCTTCCTAAAATGGTTCGTTCCTTCGGTTGGCTTGTCTATATCAAGGACATGCTGTATTAAATTTTAGTGTTGTTCCCAAGGCCTCTTGGGAAACTCATCCAAAATTATCTTGCAAACACTGAATCCCTTATCAGATACGATTCCCTTAGTACGTCTAACAGTCTCAAAATATTGTTGATATAAACTCTATCTATACCTGGCACCAGATGCGTCATATGCACAAGGAAAAAATGTTAACTCTTTGTCAGAGTGTCAACTATCACAACAATCGGGTTGTGCCTCCTTTCCTTTAGTGGAAATTTAATAGTGAAGTCCATTGAAATGACCTACCATGTCGATTTCAGAATAGCGTGTGGTTGCAAAAATCTTGTCGGATGTCTATGTTCAGCCTTCACCTTCTGACCTTCTACACATCTTGTCGCGCAGTTGACAAAGTCTGCCTTCATCCCTTCCAGAAGAATAAGGACTTAAGGTCAGTCCTCATCTTCATGAATACTGGATGAGCCATGTGCACTGCCCTATGAGATTCGTATAAGATAAAAAAAATTCAATTCGTCATTGGGCTGTAAGTAAATCTATCTATTATATCACAAAGATATGTCATTGCCCACAATATATCCCTCAATTTTGGTACCAACATGGTGTCTTACCCAAAAAAATCCTTACCGTCTTTATACCAGTCAACATCGCGTTGTAGTTAGAATCTTCTCAAGTAGATTCGTTTGAAGAGGTATCACTAAAAATATGCGTGGTCTTTGACTCAATGTGCCTGCCACTCTGTTCATTATTCCCTTTATGTAGGAAATATCAAATCGTAATTGATAAGCAATTCTGACAAATGCTTTTGTCGCGCGTTCAAGTCATTTTACGTAAAACGATGTTCTAAACCATAGTGGTCCATTTTTAGTTCAAATTTGCATCCAATCAGGTAGTGTCTCCACACTTTCAGGGCATACACGATTGCTAACAACTCCAAATCATGTGTCGCTTAGTCCTCCCCATGCTTCCTTAACTCCCTCGAGATGCAAGCGATCACTCGATCGTCTTTCCTTAGACTTAGTCTAAGGATTCCTTGGATGCGTCTGGGCATACCAATAAGCCCTCATCCATGCCAGGGAATTTTAGTTTTGGTGTTGTCATCAAGAGCTCCTTGAGCCTTCTAAATGGTTCTGTGCATTTCTCATTCCACACAAACTTCTTGTCCTTCTTCTGGGATTCCAAAATTTGGATTTTCTATCTTTGCATAACCCTCGACGAACCATTGATAATATCCCGCTAAACCCATGAAGCTATGCACTTCTGGGACATTCGTCAGCGCATACCACTCCATAATATCCTCTAGCTTCGCTAGATCCACAAAGACACCTTCGTTGGAGATAACATTCCCTAAGCAATGAATCCTTGATAGCATTGCGACTGCTTCCTATAAATTGTACTCTTGCAACATTGTATTACCAAGTGTAAAAGTTCATCCTGATATTCCTTCATCCGATAATATATCAAGATGTCATGAAGGAATACTCGACGGTAGTCAAGCAAAGTCCCCACAACCCATCCTTCTTTCATATGGAATAAATAGGAGCACCCTAAGGAAATACACTCAGGTGTAAGTCCTAGGTCCAAAAACTCCTTCAGTTGAACTTTCAAATCCTGTAACTCAAGGATCGACATTCGATAAGGCTTTATTGCCATCGGTTCAGTTCCAGGTTTTAGGTCGATGGTAAATTGCATCTTGGATTTGGGTTACACACTTGGTAATTCTTCTTGGATTCACATTTGAAAACTCTCATACTACAGAAACATCTTCTACTCCTTCCACCATGCCCTTGACGTTAGGCACTATGTATGCATATAACTTGCATCCTTTCACGTTCTCTCTTGTAGATTTAGGGAAGATATGAACCTCATGGATGCTCCTCATTTTCTTCCTACAATCACACTTCTCTATCCTTCGCAATCTGTCCAAAGAAATCGCCTCATCTTACCAGTGAGTATTGCATCATGTGATCCCCCACCAACATATTGATCATGACATCATAAGATATTAAGATCGTGACATATGTTATACTTCATTATCTCTCCCCATGTTAAATAGATACATCATACCCCTTCCTCCAACCATCCCATTAGTACCCAAATCCATATCGACGTATCTAAACTCGTCGTGTTGAATTCCCTTACCAAAATCCCTTCAGCGCGGTACTAGAATTAGAGCTCTCCGTAGCACCAGAATCTAAAATATACTAAAAGTTTGTTTGGATATGGAACCTAATGCATCGAGCATAGTGGATTGGTGCTCAACATGGAGGTTGTTTACTACGGTCATGAATCATATGGGCCTTTCCCATCTCTGCCACAGTAGGGTGTCCTATTGACTCTACCACTCTGGACCTTTCAACTAGAGAGTTTAGCTGGTAAGGTGACTCTTCACAAGTACATCACCCACCTTCGGTCCAGTACTCCTGGCCCCAGAATAGACTTTGTTGGCATAGCAACCTAAGATCCTGGCCTATTCTACTGACAAGCCTAAACGATGATTGTTAGTGGTGTTATCGTGGATGTGGTGGTCCCCTGTAGAGAGCCCTCTGCTGAGGAACCTATCATTAAGGTGTCACGAAAAAGGGTCCTATAGATGTATATTGATACCAAGAGGTCTAGTCTGGACGACGTCTAATGCTGCTGCGCACCATAATTTTTTCAGTCCAGACGGTCTTGTAGGATTCATGCCCAGACTCCCGTGGTCAAATCTTCCTTATCTAAGAGGCCTACTAGACTGCATCATGCAATGTCCGAGGCATTTAGATCCTCACCTTCACATTAAATATAGATTCAAGATCGGTCATGAACTTGTTGATCTCCATCTTCTTTGTGTTCAGATGCAGGGCATATTGAAGTAGCTCCATAAATCTGGTCTCATAATCCGACACCACACGACCACCCTTTCGTAAGGCATTGAACTCATCGAGCTAGCACTTAATGAATTCCTCTGAAAATTACTTCTCCCAAAACCATTTCTCAAACTGTTCCCTTAACATGGCTTCGTCGGCCATGTTTAGTTGAGGTAGGATCATCTTCCTCCATAGAATAGCACTCCCCTTTAGTTGAAGACCGCCAATGTGAACCTTCATGCTGGAGGTCGAAATCGTGAAGTGCGAAGCACATTGCCATGATCTCCAGCCATGCCTCAAAGGTTTAGTTGTTCGTTCCACTCATGGACTTGGGAACTTAACCCTCTCGAGTTTTTCGTAAAATATACCAGTACTAGTTGGGGTGCATGGTGGACCCTCAGGGGTACAAGTGCCCTAGCCTTATCTCAACATAGACGGTTACTCAAGGCCTCTGACATTTCCATGGAAGGAACCTGTCAAACCCAACACGTCTCGTGTGACAATCGATTCATGCTCAAGCCTTGTTCCTCTCCTTGTGGTTTGGACCCCTCTGGTGTGGGTGCTACTGGAGGCACCATGCCTCCTCCCCTAGCACCACGTCGCAAATCTCTTCGGCATCCTCTAACCATGATTACAACAAGGATAGGTTAATAAATCAATTAACGCTTAGTATAAATCAAGGGATTATTTCAGTGGAAGGCATGTCTATCCACAGTTGCAGGGTTGAACCCGCTCTAATACCATATGTAATGGCCCTACCGTTATGACAACAAGTGACGTACAACAGGTCAATTTCTTTTGTGCTGCATTAGGAAAACAAAACATCATAAAAGAGTGACACTATAACTCCACCTTAGTCACAGGTAATGATATTCAATTAATCACTGTGTGCTAGAGTAATAATTCCAAAACATTCACAAGCCAACTTAAATGAAGTGTGAGATAAACTAGTTACTAAACAGTCTTGCACAAAGTAAAATTAGGCATAGCGAGGTCAACCCAATTCGACAATTATTTCAAGGCACATGAGAAGTATGACAAGTAAGCCATCATTAACAATGCACACAAACATACCCATAATAATCATCATAATATCCATGGTGCCAGTAATATTCTCTTAGGTTCAAGGTGTGAACAAGTCAATCAATGAGTTCAGTCACAAATTGTCATTAACTCCTAAATGTGCGTGTGATCTAAGTACTGAATTGGACATCAATCACATCATTACAAGGAGTGCAGTTAATCTAAGCAATTAGGAATTCCTACGTCCACATAGTTACACTACATGTGAGTGACCAAAGGCATAATCAATTGATTTTTAAGGCGTAAAAAGAAACTAAACCCCCCCATCTTCCATACATTGCAATTAATCAAGGCGCAAGGTAATTACCAATTCTTAATTCAAATCAGCAACATGGATAAATGACGGTGCAAGGAAAACTTCCTAATTCATCATCTAGATGAATTTCATAACGCGAGCAATCCTATGACTTAACAATACTCCACACTTCAATTATCATCACAAAACAATTCATTAGGCGCTAAAGGACTAAAGTATAAGACCAACATTAATCAAATTTCAAGTGCGCATGAAGTCTAACAATCTAAACTATCTGTTAAGATTCAAATTCCATATGCGCAAGAAGACTAATACTCTAACTATCATTTATTACATGGAATCCATGAACAAAGGCATTCTGAAATCAACTGAAGTAGATGCTTAACCAACCTTAGAACCCACCCCGCAAAATCCCACCTCATATAAACATGTTTAATTAGACATCAATAACTAATAATAATTATTTAATCATTATAAGGGATACGATAGTGATCGAATCAATGAACAACATCATTGAATATTTAGAGGCCAAGTACCTTATGGAGTCCTATACCCTTAAGGTGTTTAATTAAGTTTACAATAAAGGCGTTGAAAACACGTTCAGTAATTTGAAGTAAATAAACACACCCTCTAGCAGGTAATAAGAAAAAATGGATTTTGTGATTAGTGTGCCTTCCCATCAATTCGTTGTTGTAAATAAACAAATTGCATTTCTTGTTGTAAATAAATAGATTAAAAAATAAATAACTTTTTCATTTTGAAAATTGTTTTTACACAACCTAGTTTGCAAAAACAATGCAAAATAAAGTTTATACCAAGGAGAGATTCAACAAAAGAATTTAAATATTAAAGGTTTATGGCGTCAACAATTAAATCAATAAAAATAACAAACTTATTCAACCATCAAATAGAGGGTTGACAGGTGGGACTTCTAGACTTAGTGCCTTCCGGTCAGACAAAAAATTTCCACCACGATGGATCCCAATTTAGAGTAAGGGTGTTCGTTTTGACAGGAGGTGTAGCTGTCATTAAGGGTTTTTATAAGGCGAATAAAACTCACTTTCTGGTAGGAATAACTTGTTGTCATTAACCCTTTTTAGAATAAATCATGCTCTCTGGCAGAGATAATTTTTTGTCATCAACGGTTTTTTTTCTAAAGGAATAATACCTGTTGTCTGGTGGAGATAAATACGTTGTCATTAACATTGTTTAAAGGAAATTACAGTTGTTAAACTCCCTGGCGTTAAAGCCTTCCTTAAAGTAAAATATTATTTATTATTAAATTCGATGTCGTAACTTGTTTCCTTTAAAGAAATTATTGTTGTTAAATTCACCGGCATTAATTCTTATTTTAAAGGAAAACTATTGTTGATAAATTTGTTGTCATTAACGTTCTTTAAAGGAAAAAACGTTGATGTGGTTAAATTCATTGGCGTTAACTCTTTCCTTAAAGGAAAAACTGCCTGTGAAATTCGCTGGAAAAAAGTTCAAAAATAAAAACTTACGGTCTGGAGCCTTGAGGGAATGGCTTGACACCACTCCAAGGTGAAAAAGGCGACATCCTAGGACATAAAGGAAACCATCCGGTTAAGATTTCATCTGTTTCGAAAATAAGTAACAACATAACACATACGTAATCAATCTTACTACAATGTTCTTTAAAGGAAAAACGTTGATGTTAAATTCGTTGGCGTTAACGCTTTCCTTAAAGGAAAAACTGCCTGTGAAATTCGCTGGAAAAAAGTTCAAAAATAAAAACTTACGGTCTGGAGCCTTGAGGGAATGGCTTGACACCACTCCAAGGTGAAAAAGGCGACATCCTAGGACATAAAGGAAACCATCCGGTTAAGATTTCATCTGTTTCGAAAATAAGTAACAACATAACACATACGTAATCAATCTTACTACAATCAAATCCATTGTGAAATGAGACGACATCATAATGCACATATAATCCAACTTATCACAATTAAATCCATGGCAGAATGAACGAAAACAAAACATGTATAATCAACCTATTACCATTTGCTAAAATAAGAAAATAATGTTACATCCTTTACATACGTAATCATTATAACAATTAGATCCATTGCAAAAAATAAGGCGACAAAATTACGAAATAAGGCGACAAAATTAGGGCGACAAAATTAGATCCATTACGTAAATAAATAGTCATCAGAATTATTAAATAAATAAATAGATCCATTAAGTAAATAAATAGTAAATAGATCCATTAAGTAAATAAATAGATCCATTACGTAAATAATTATTAAATAAATAGTAAATAGATCCATTAAGTAAATAAATAGATCCATTACGAAATAAGGCGACAAAATTAAGGCGACAAAATTAGATCCATTACGTAAATAAATAGTCATCAGAATTGCGAAAAATCAACCATACACATGTTATCAGCCTAATACCATTAACTTATTGAAAATACCGTCACTGACGAGACTGGGCTTGGAGATGTTATTCGACAACTGGAGATCCTGCTCGCTTCCGCTTGCTAATCGTTGAGACATCACCGGTACCTCCCAACTAATGCTAGGAGTACTCTTCTTCCCCCATAGCCCCCCGAGCCGCAAAAGGACCATGCACACAACCATAGAAAAACTAGCTCCCATCTCGCCTCGCAAGGTCGAGCTACCACTCTCTAATCGAGCTAAGCATCCCAACTCCCACAAGGAAAAATATGTCAAGAAAAATATCGGCAACGTAACCTTATGCTTACCAAACGTGATCCATACTCCTCATCCGCCATCCTTTTTATAGAGTTTTTCTTAGTGATTAGTTTCCCAAACCATTCTTTTTATTAAATTTAATTAGGATAAACCTCCCCGGTACACATGTCACTCGTTCTCTTAGCTTCACCAGAAATTTATTAATTAATTAACTCAATTTTGCCTATTTCCCTCACCCACCTAAAAGTGTTCCTAAAAACACTCCTCGGTGTCCCTTTATTCCCTTACATTTATTAAATGATTGACACCTTACTTAAAGCCTATTTGAGTTCACAATTAGAAAGTTCCAAAGGCTAGATTGCTTACTAAGTTAGACATTCTCCTTTTTATTTAATTTTCCCCTTTTCTTTAAGTTCCCCTTTTTATCTAAGTTTATAATTAACATGTTTAGACATAAACAACAATTTACCCTTTTAATAATTTAATCCTTCATTAAAATTTTACTTTAATTTTTAATGTTTGTATTTTCTTTACCACCTTCTTGTTACATATCCATTTTTTTTGTGTGTTTACATGTTTTACTTAGACCTAAGTTTTAAATTCACTAGGCTTGGCGACAATTTTTAAGGAAAAAATTATTTATTAAACTTTACTCATACCATCATTCATTTTAAGTCCAACCAGGTCCTAAGGAGGCATAGTTTTCTAGGTACCAGGTTTATTAACTTTATAGAGTTAAAATCATGGCATGCCCTTCAAGACGCATTACGTGCTTCAAGGGTGCCACTTTCTTTCATTCCGGTTTTATTTGAACGACATGCCCTTCAGGATGCACTATGTGCTCCAAGGGTGCCACTCACCTTTTGACTGATTTTGGTAGAGGTCAAACCCCTGTAGTCAATATTCTGTCAAGTGACCTTGTGGAAAACTAAGGGCCTCTAAGGAATAAGGACCCTGCCTTATTGCGTGCCCTTTAGAATCATCGTGAACAACCGTCATTGTCTTCCCTCATGGCATCATGGGTCTTCTCGAACTAGATAATCATTAAACTATAGTTCGAGCCACAGCGGGAGTGATAGTAGGTTGTGGCAGGGTTGTTGCCACATCTCTCCCTTAATGTCTATGTTTGTCGTGCGTGACCCTTCTAATACAAATGTGGGTCTAATTAGAAAACTATCGTCAGCCTGCATCCACCAAAAACATGTCAGCGATCCATAAACAATATCATATTATATCAATCATATGTCACATATGCAATAACATAAATACGCAAACCATAAACAATCTACTCCCTGACTTGACCCAGAGTGCAAGGAGGTCCATCGATGTCATTGGCATCCTCAACCTATCAAGAGTCTTGCACACTCAGGAGGAACCAATCAATAACACATGTCTATACATAATAACATCATAAATCACAATATCATCATCATAATCCATAAGAGAAGAAATCACTCATATAATGAACCATATCACTTGCACGCTAGTGTCCTTAAAGAATAAGTCACATCCAAAGTGTGAAAAAGAGTGGGATATTACAAAAACAAAATACGTTATTGAATAACTTAAAAAAGGAATATGTGGAGGACACCATCTTGGAGAGAAAAATCCTACAAAATCCTAAGGGTGGGCTATTATTGGCCAAAATTGTTCACTAATGTAAATGAAAAGGTTAGAGATTCTAGACAATGCCAACTTTTTATTGGAAAGAAAAACCTTCCTTCCTTACATTTATTCCATGTCAAAGATGAAGCTCCTTTCCAAAAATGGGTCTTAGATTTCATTGTAGAGATTCACCCTCAAGCCATTGCCCAACACAAATGGATCCTAACCGCCACCGATTATTTTTCTAAATGGGTAGAAGCAATTCCAGCTAGGAATGCTACAGATTCAGTGGTAATAAATTTCTTGGAGGAAAATATTTTAGCAATATTTAGTTGTCCAAGAAAAATAATTCCAGACAATGCACACGCTTTTAAATCTATTTCTATGATAAAATTTTGACAAAATATAATATTGTTTTGTGTCATTCTACAACTTAGACTAGAAGAATATTCTAACAAAAATTTGATGAGAATAATTAGGAAAGTTATGATAGAAAATTAAAAAATATTGGCATATACATTTAAAATATGTTGTATGCGAGAACATGATCAACACCAAGAAATCAATAGGTATGTCACATTTTCAGTTGCTTTATGATACACATGTTATTTTACCCATTAATCTTACTCTTCCTGTGATGGAATTATGGAAGGATGTTGATGAAGATCCAAATGATTTGACAAGAAGAATCAATCAAATAATTGAGGTCAAACAAATAAGAGAAGAAGTAAAAGAAAATCTTCAAAAACATCAAGACAAATTGAAGGTTGTCTTTGATAAGAACGCCAAAGATAGGGAATTCCTTCCTGGAGATCGAGTTCTAAAATGTGAAGCTAGAATAGAGGACATTGAAAAACATGGCAAATTTGATCATCTTTGGTTCAATAGTCCTTATAATACTGTAGTGGTAGAATGAATAAATTCATTCCCTCTTCAAAGTATAAGTGGAGAGATTCTTGAATTGCATATCAATGGGCATTATTTAAAATATTTAATTCAATAGTTCAGTTTGCAATTTTATTTTTGTTTTTCATTATAAATACCGGTGTTGATTGGTTTTACATTGGTGATTTATTTTCAAGTTTTTATTATAATTGAATTAAGAATTCATTATATGAATCTTGTTTCAATTAATTTTTTGAGTAAATTATTTATTATTAATTGAGTTTTCAAAAAAAATAAAAAAACATTTAACTGTTATTTGATGATAAAAGTTGATTTGTTTTTTACTCAAAAAGGAAAGATAGATGTAAATAAATTAACTTTGAATCTTTTCTAAGAGAAAATAAAGAAAGATGAAATCATTTTCTCTTACCTTTATTTCTAATCTCTATAGAATCACTATAATTTATCATTAAACAAAATTTTACATGCTATTTTCACAATTATGGTGAAAATTATGTTTCAATTCTTAGTCTTTGATGAAAGTGTATATATAGGATAATTTATCTTATATTAGAATATAATCGGTAGTCATATCAAGAAAATAACATATAAAATCATCTATTTGTTCATAGGAAAAAAATATAGTTAATTTTGAGGGGTTATTAATCTCAGGGTAATCTAAAAGTGTAGTCAGTTCTACATTATCATTTATTTTTTAATAGTAATTATGCGAGAGTGTTTTAAAACACATTCATTGCTCTCATCCTACAACAATTGTTATAGCAATATTTTCCTCACCATATGCAAACTTGCTCAGTGGACCTTTTTCCATTTCCCTATGTAGACTTGAAGTCCCTTTTTGCAGTTCCTAGAGCTAAAAATTGTATTTTTCCACATATACTCACCCTAACAACTATACATCATGTGTATACGTAGGTTGCACCATTACAACCTGCATACAATGGGTTTTGTTCTCAAAATTAAAAAACAGTGTCGATTTTCCATGTCAAGTCACAGGGTCCATGATCCTTGACCTTCCATATACTTGAAACATTCTAACTCAGCTCTTCAATTCCATTTGAAGGCTATAAATGGGACATATCCACATTATATAAATAGGGAGAAGAATTCAACTTTGAGAGAAATGTTACTCTAGATAAATTATTCACTTCATATTGAGTCTCCATCCCTTTGTCCTTTTAAGTCTGAACACATTGTTCAACTCCCAATTTCTTCCCTATTTGATGGAGAATCTTATTGTCTCTCTTATATGAGCTTGCCTTTGGTGGAGGATTAAAGTGGGGGAGGCCTAGCTATAAGGGACTTAGTTTCTCGGTTACGAATGTGCCGGTACAAAAAAATTTCATTCATAGACCTTTGTTGATTACATTTTAATAGAAATACTCTTTTCTCATCCAATTAATGTCTTGCAAATATTTGAATTTTTATTCCATAGGCATATTTGATGGGTTATGAATATATATGTCTTATGCTATTGAATGTTCTAAATTGATACATTATCACCATATGCTTGTGTATCTTGGTTGTTGAAGACAATTTGCAGGTGTATTTCTTTGAGTCAAGTTCTCAACAGTGGACTTCATCGAACATATGGACGAGGTAGAATCTTTATCTTGTCTTGATAGCATATTTTTTTATATAGCATACCTGATAGTAGAGTTGATTTCTACGGTCATTTCCATCTGTTGTGGTTTTCCCCATGCCATAGAGTGATTTTCCTTGTATCGAGATCAAATTCTTGCAATATGACAATCCATTTAGTCTATTTCCCCACTATGATACAACTAGTAAGGATATATTGAAATCGATTGACATCGGCAACCACGGTAGTTTTTTGAAGCAATATATAGTATCATAATAATTTAAATGCATGAACAATGGCCAAAGCTAGCTTCTCAACATGAGAATACTTGATTTTAGGGCTGACTAAGTTTCGACTAAGATAGTAAACAACGTGCTCTTAGAGCTCATCATCCTCTTGAGCTAAAACCATACCAATCGTCCCTTCAAAAGAGACGATATAAATAAAGTAATATATACTATAGTCTAGAGGCTTCAATAGAGGTTTCGATATTAAGGCATCCTTCAGAGCATCCTAAGATTCCTAGGCTCACTCATCCTAGATAAAAGGAGTTTCCTTCTTCAGGAGATGCATGAAACCCTTAGTAATATTTGCATAGTTTACTATAAACAAACATAAAAATTTATCTTTCCCCTGTAAACCTTGAAGATGACGAATAGTATGTGGGGGAGGAAATCAAAGTATTGCCTGAACCTTTAACCGATCCACCATGATCCCAGTCTTAGAGACTAAGAATCCTAGAAGATGACCTGACCTAATGCAAAAGATTCATTTATGAGGGTTCAAATGGATGTGGTAATAGCGAAATCTTTCAAAAACTAGTTGAAGGTGGGTAGAGTGAGCCACTCTCTTGTGGGAGTGAGAAGTGAGACCATTGAGATAGGCTTCGACTATGTGCTTGAGATTGTGAAATGCAAAGGTCATATCTCATTGGAAGGTTGATCTGGCATGTTTAAGGACGAAAGTAATCTTCTGGTATGTGAAAGTACCCCAAGGAAAAATAAATGTCATCTTATGTTGATCCTCATGCTTAATCTGAATTTGGTTGTGTCTTGAAAATCCATTTATAAAAGAAAAAACCTCGCTTTCTGTACACTCATCCAAACTCTTATCAATGAAGGGTGTCAGAAAGTTGTCTTTAGGACAGGCCTTATTTAGGCCTAAAAAATCCATGGATACATAGATGGTTCCTTGCTTCTTATTCATAGGAACGTGATTGGATACACATTCAATTAAGGTAGCCGGGTAAATAAATCCAACATTAAGAATTTTTTCCACCTCTTATTTGATAGTAGGGGCCTTCTTAGGATTGACAGCTCAAATTTGTTGTCAAACAGGTCTGGCATCTGGGTAGATTTTAATATCATGTTAGATAATTCGAGGGTTGATTCCTGGAATCTCTTCATATGACCAAGAAAATACATCATGAAATTATTTGAAGAGCTCGGTGTAGATTAGAATTTCTCCTAGCGAACAATCCGCACCAACATAGACATTTTCAACATTACCAGGAATATGAGAGATATCGATCATGACGGTAGGAGAGATACTCGCCATGTTTCCTTCAACATAAATGTCATGCATATCAAGTGGAACTACGTCATGACTGACTATCTCTCTCAAGGTAGATCTAAAATCATCTTGTTCGATTCTAGCAAGCTCTAGGAGGAAATAAGAGCCATGGTGCACATCATCCCATGGCCTATTAAAACCATTCATGGACTCTATGATTTATTCATCTGAGGGTAAAGTATCATCGAGGAATTCATGTAAGGAAGATGATGAAGTGTCCCATACAGGCTTAAAAATAAGATCCTCCTCGTCGGTCTACGAGGCGACATGATCAGGGTTGGAAAAAGAGTCAAGAAAAACCTGATGTGTTATCTCTACTTCCGATAGTGGCATAGCCATTCTAGTATGTGACTAACCTTCACAAGATGTATCCGAGGAAGGTAGGGTCCAAGGATCGTTAAAATATGAAGTACAGAAAGGAATGTACTTCATTGACAAATTAGACCTACTGGACATGACATAGATATGATGAATTGGTGCCACGAAATCAAAGGTACCCATAAGGGATGAATACATTCTGACACCAATATTCTCAGTTGTTCGTTGAGAATTGTTGATAATGGGGATGGATGATCCAACTAATGCATTGGAGCTAGCGTACGCAAAGGAAAACTGGTCGATCGTCATGATCTTCCCATCGTGAGGAAATCATAGAGTATGAAAGACGAACGATATGACTGCAGTCATAGAATAAGTCTAGTTACGTCCTAGTAACATGTTATAGTCAAGGGGTGCATCAACCACCTTGACATCCACCTCCACCTTCTTCCCACCTAACTAGACTGGGAAGCTAGGAAGAATAGTGTGAGGGTGGAAAGAACGATTGTCAAAAGTAGTCAACATGGTCGGAGATTTTGAAAGGGTGGGAGAGCCAAGGGATTTCCAACAGATCAGGGACATCACACACGTTGCAACACGTTCATCAATGACAATACGTTTGATGGTATAATTTTAGTAATTTACATGGATCTGAAATGACACATGATAAGGCAAGAAATTATTCACATCCATGACGTCCAACTTGGTAACCTTAGAGCCACAGGGGTATAGAGCTCCTAACACAGATAGCAATGAATTCCTCTATGAAGGACACCTATGGAGTACCTCCAGATCTAACATCGTGCAAGCAGTTTGACCCAGATCCTCAACAAGAGATTAATCATGGGCGACTCTAGCATTATGGTTGTGGGTACAGTGCTTGAGTACTCCTTTCGGAATATGAGGGAAAGAATCTAGTTTTTCGATCTATAAAGGTGTATCTGATGGAGGGGAATACTCTAGACTAGGTACAATCTATGAAGAACTATAATCGCAAGACCGAGTAGCTACATTAACATGAGACTTGGCCATATTTATGCATAGACGATTATCAGCTTGCGCCAATGGGTTTTGAATTCAAATCGCCGGATTTCTGGCATTCTAGGATCTCGAGGCCATGTGTTGATTATGTGGAAAGGCATTAGTCAGCACAATGAGAGGTAGATATAAAAGCCTCGCATATTCTACAAGTTTGGGGCACACCTAGGTAAGGTGATCGTTTGTATGAAGATTGTAGGGAAACTTCACCTTTCTCCTTTATTTCTTTCCCTCACCAACATTATCATTCGACTTATCATTATTACTATTTTCCTTGAGTTTATTATTATTATTCTTACCACCCTTACAATTTTTACCACGTCCTTTATTTGTATTTCCTTCTGGTTGTTGGTTACCATTCGGGTTGGTAAACAACTACATAGAATGTACATCTATTGATTGAGTGGGATTTTAGGACATAGACGAAGCTTTCCCTCCTACAAAATGGTTTAGAGAAAACTCTTTTAACTGGCTTGTCAGCAAGTCTGCAGATTTCACAATTACGGAGCCTACAATACCATTAACATGAGGTATGGAATATTTTCGAGGTTCGTAGCTTGACATTGGTGCATATGGAAAATTTTTGTATAACATCCGAGACTGAGCATATATAAGATCTCATTTCTAGGCTTTAAAAATCGCTTCTTCCTGAGAAGTAACTCTATATGTGGAAACATACCTCGAAATATAAGGTTGTAAATACCTAAGGAACCATTCTAAAAGGAACTTTGGAGGTATGTAGGCCTTCATCAACCTCTTCCGTCTATGCCACTCTTAGATGTGATCCGAGTTATGGGTTGCTTTGTCCCAGTGGAAGGTCGATAGAATTTCTATGTCGGCATCATAACGAACCCATAATTGGAAGTGGTTGAGGAAGACTAAAACCATCTGATTAAGAGTTCCATACATCCCCCCAGGTAGCTCTATATACGATCTCGTTGAAACACTCATGAGTGTGCATTGGAACAATCTTAAATGAATAGAATCATTGTTAAGGGAATTAGAAGAGAACCAAAGATGAAATGTAGTGGTGTGATCATCGAGATCCTCACTAGTCTTTCCTTCAAATTTCAGAATATCTGAAGGAAGCTTGTTGGGGATGAGGGGCCATGAAGGGTCATGACACACATGTTCATTCATTAATCTAGATAGGTTTGAAAAATTGAGTGTGTAAAGAAAATGGAGATGAGGTTGTGACATCTGGCCCCAAGCTTCTGGGAAAGATTATTGCAGGGGAATCACAACCCATACAAGGTTCTGGTATGCACCATGGATCTATCCGGGGTTGTAAAACCACCCTCCAAAATGATTCATAAGGGGTTGGTTGGGCACCATTCTAGTAGGAATGTTATGATGAGGGTTATAAATATTTCCCCTAGCTGGAGTAGCTCCAGGTTGGGGGTTTTCCAAGGTGTGAAAATGACCTCCTATGGGTGTGAATCTTGAGGATAGAGGTGGATTCATCATGCCAAACATGTTGTTTAGAATTGGTGTGGAGAATGTAGGTGTAAAGGATGAAACATAAGAAACAACTTGTCCACCAAGTTGACCACTCCATCCATGAGCATTAAGACCAGGATTAGACCCAAGGTGAAAAGGAGGTAGGATTCCAATTGTAGGAATCATTTGAGAGATATGATCACTGCCAAGAAAGACATGAATATGTAGTGGAGTCATGCCCCCAAGCCCAATACTAGTATTTGGGTTAGATGCTAGAATGGAGAATGAAAATTGCGATGTGAAATTTGTCATACCATAAGCAAAAGGGATAGGGGTTGCAGTGATGGAATGAGTATTGTATCCAGGTGTACAAAGAATATACCCAAAATGGTTTGTCACAATGGTTTGAGTAGCAATCGCAGGTTGGATAGGAGTGATGATGGGAACCATTAACACTACAACCACAGTGGTTGAAGGCGTCGAAGGAAAATATTAACTACAATAGGAATGGGATTTGAAGGACTCTCAGTATCTTTCTGAATTGACTCAGTACTCATCCTTGTATGATCACAAGTATGGTAGGTGGAGGTGTGTATACCACATTTGATAACTTTACACCTTTTAGAAGGGAAAGACTCAATATGTTATGTTAATATTAACAAATGGTGATACTTGTGGGGAAGTTGGTCTGTCTCCACGATGACTCAAGACTTGAGATATAAAAAAAAATCCTATGGCCAACTGATAATCAAAGAGCACACCAAAATAAATAAAAGTCCAATATGCACACAAATAGGATAAAGTGGTTGAAAGGGGCCTCCCTCCCTAAAGTAGGTATGCCTCTCCCAATAGGGGTCTGAGACTCCCTACAAAATATCGGAGGTATCAAAATCAGTTATAAGGGCCCTCATGGGCTTAACAACCAGTCAGGAAAATCTCCCTAGAGAGGTAATCCTACATAAAGGTTGTGTGTTGTCCGACCCTTATCTAAACCACGGTACTTGTAGAATAACCCTTGCAAGTAACCTATGTGTTATATATGTCAAGAAACTAAGCCACCATGGTATAACCGATGCACAGGTGAACAGTCGTAAGTTAGGTCTACCATATGGGCAGGGAATCAAATCCTGAAATCTCGAAAGCATTACCTCTCACAGACGTAAAGGTACTAGCAAGATCTACATATACAAATAGATCCCAAAAAATATCTCTGACACTAAGAAGGTATTGGTGGGATATCCCCTAAACCAACTTCACGCGACCTCGTGCTTAACTCCGGTGTAAGAGGAGCCTCCTGACATCACCAATTATACAATGGATTTCACCACTCCCTTAGTTAGACACATATGTTGAATTTAATATCCTTGGAGAAGTTTACTCACAAAATCCTATTCGAAGGCTCTAAATCCTAAGCTAATTTGTGCACCCTAAAAAATAAAATCATTTCTAATCAATTTTAAATTTATCATCATTACTTTTACTGTCCTTTTTTACTCAAAAAGGCGTGGTTGTGAAACTAATGATGTTATGACTCAGCAAGTAAAATAGATGAATCTAAATAAAATGTAAACCCCTAACTTCAATTCCCAATAAATGATAATCTTTTCAAAATGCAACTTCCAATTTAATTCTGCAATTTCAAATAAGATGCAATATTTCCATACATGTACTAAGATCAATGATAAGAACCCAAAAGATAAAATGCCAACAATGCAAAATGTATATGTATTTTTTATTTTCAATATAAAAGAATGAAAATGGAGGGACTAAACAACATGTTGATATAAAGATTATACTGTATGTAAACAGAGACAAACCAAGTAGAATATCAAGAAGCAAATACCCAGCCCAAGATGCAAGGAAAATCAATGAAAAGGATGATGAGAAAGAAACATCGCCCGAAAATTCAACCAAATAAAGGTTTCCTATCACTGTGAAGGCACTTAAGAGTCATGATAGAGACCTACAAAGAATCGAAAACCATTAAAGCTTACCCAACAACCATCAAACTTAGGAATCAAGCCAACAAGGATGATGCCTTCTACTGTTCAAAAGAAAACTGCGTATATACACTTCCTATATAACGACAACTTGCGTATCTACACGACTATCAAGAAACAAACCATGTATATGTATTGAAATACTGTCAGGTCAAGGATAAGGCCAAGAAACTAATATTCAAAATGAACAAAGGTTGTCAAGCAATCAGATGACAAGAAAATTAATATAGACGAGAGAAATCAAGGAGAAAAACTCTCCAAACCCCAAAAAGAAGATTCCCTCCTTAGTATGGTCGCCAATTTTGTTACGACGAAAATCTCTCTATGGCATGGGGTAAACCACAACACATGAAAATGAATGAAAAAATCAACTCTAATCTCAGGTATTCTATATAAACAATTATTCTATCAAGACAAGATAAATATCCTACCTCGTCTAAACATTCGATGAAGTCCACCGTTGAGCACTTGATTCAAAGAAATACCCCTGCATCTTGTCCTCAACAACCAATATACACAAGAATATGGTGATAATATATCAATTTATCACATTCGATATCATAATCCACAATATTTATAACAAATACGCCCATGGAATAACAATTCAAATATTTGCAAGGCATTAATTGGACGAGAAAAGAGTATTTCTATTAAAATGTAATCAACATAAGGGTATGAATGACAAAATTTCATGTCGGCACGTTCAGAACTGAGAAACTAAGTCCCTTCCAGCTGGGCCTCCAACACTTCAATCCTCCACCAAAGGCAAGCTCATATAAGAGAGACAATGAGGTTCTCCATAAAATAGGGAAGAGCTTGGGGCCTGAACAATGTGCTCAGACTTAAAAGGACAATGGGATTTAGACTCAGTATGAAGTGAATAATTTCTCCAGAGTAAAGTTTCTCTCAAAGTTGAATTCTTCTCCCTCTCTCCACAGATTGGATATGGCCCATTTATAGCCTTCAAATGGAACTGAAGGACCAATATGGAATGTTTCCATTATATGGAAGGTCAAGGATCATGGATC
This sequence comes from Picea sitchensis, assembly GCA_010110895.2. Lineage (NCBI taxonomy): Eukaryota > Viridiplantae > Streptophyta > Pinopsida > Pinales > Pinaceae > Picea > Picea sitchensis. The sequence continues at coordinate 49,729 of SNQJ01S0020911.1, forward strand.
CCTATTGACGGACATATGTGAACACATCGTCAATGAGAAGGTAAAATCCGGTCCGAGGTCATATAATTAACCCAAGACGTTTAAAGTAAACTACCCTGACGGGTTTTATGGGTCCGTTGCCCGGTGGAAATAATAAGGTTAACTAAGAAACAAAAATTATCTATATATACAAAACTACTATTTACATTTGTTATTTTATCTATATTTAATATATAAATACCACATAGTCTTATTCATATATGATATTTATGTACATATGCAAGGTTTATGTAAGCCTTGGAAACTAAAAAATTGTAACACGTGAAGGATAAAAAAAATTGTTCTATAACTAATTAATAACTTGATAAAAGGATCAAACTAATAATAAAGAGAATGAATATGATTTGTAATGATATAACTAAAATGATCAAAGCATTTAAAGTTTGAGTTTTAATCATTATTCATCCAAATAAAATAAACAAACCAAAACATAAACTAACATGTTACCTATCAGTGACTAAAAGAGAATTGTGATTTTATCTTCCTATGTATCATGTGCTCCAGTAACTTGTTTTCAAAGCATAAATCTATACAGTCACTTTACTAAATAGCCAAAATAGATATTATGATATTACTTGAAGAAATTCAAGCAATTTCAATAACTCGAAAGTGATTTGTAAGAAACATAAAGATAAATATAATCCACATGATGTTATGTGATTCAAAACATAGAGATGGAAACAATTACAATCATATGCAATTGATATAACAAATTCAAATGTTCTATATAACTCAAAACACAAATATATCCATCTTATATGTAATGTACCATATGGATCAAAATAACCATAAATAATGAACTATATCATGAACATAAAGAATAAAAACATTAAACCATATAAAGATGAGCAAAAGAAAGGTAATTCATGTAATATATGTTTTATGCTTTTAAAAACATGAAAGGTAAAATGACTAATAAATAATCACATCACACAATTTTTTGTTCATACTAAATCCACAGAAGAAAGGTAATTCATGTAATATATGTTTTATGCTTTTAAAAACATGATAGGTAAAATGACTAATAAATAATCACATAACATAATTTGTTGTTCATACTAAATCCATAGAGCATACAACCTTTTCATATCTTTCTAAAACAATTAGTCCATCCTTCTAGGTTCCAAAAAAAAAATATCCCATGTTCCTAAATCAAAAATCAATATTTAAAGGGACTATTGATTGTTTCTCCTATTGATAGGATAGAGATCAATCATCTACAAAATCTGGAGCCTCTAATCTCCAATATAAACTATATTAAAAATAACAAAATTATAACAACTTTAACAAGTTTGTTACAAATGATCATTCATGATCAATAACTGTTAGAGAAAGAAACTAAAACTTTCCAAAAGAAATAGCATCCCATATCTCTTATGGCATAATCATCATGTATATCAACCATCCAAGTGTTCGAAAGACCTGAAAAAAGAAAAAAGAAAATAATATAAAAAATTGGTTAACTAATTTAGGACTAGCTACAAAATCTACGATTTTGTAGCTAGTGTATCACAACCAATCGTGCTATTTAAAACATTATTCAATAAAATAAAATGACATTTAATTACCCATAATTAAGAATTTGAAAGAGATGGATGATATACTTTAGAACCTGTGATGAAATTAACACTTGTTGAATATTTTATACCACGTCGCCAGGTTGCTTAGACCTTCTAATTATGCAAGCTATGAACTTCTGGGATTTTAGTTTTAGTTTATAATTCTCTTATTCTAACTCCATGTTTTGCATCATGACCTAATTCAACCGCATTTGTAGATAAGTAGTTTTAGAGTAATATTTTTATGCCCAAGTGAGACAATCATGGTAATGATCAGGTTCTAAGTCGAGAACTGAATATTGTTGTTCCTTTTTTGAAAAACTCTCCTTGGCTTTTAAATCAGATTGTATGCCAGAGAATCCTTTACAATATTGAAGGAAAGGAGGTAAGTTTGAAACGAATTCATATTACATATGACCTTCTTCATATGAATCTTGGTCTATCATAATAGTAGGGGTGGTATCATCTTTGTATTTCTTTTTATTATGAATCAACCAAGAGATGACTCAACCAACCCTTTTATTCCTAAAATCCACATCACTATTGAATCGTGATGGTTTACCCTTTATATTTAATTGTTCTTCTCTAACATCGCTTATAGGTTTCGGTTGGATCTTATTCACAAATCGATCCTTTAAATCCGAAACCACAACTTCTAGTGATTTCTTAAGGAGAAATTTCTTCTTTTTAAATGTTTATCATGTCGTAGATAAGGATACCTATTAGAATTCAGATAATGAAACATAGATTTCACCAATTTGAATTTTGATTTGTAATTCCTGTGATGGATATTGCAGAGGTAAAATCCCTTCACCATTTTGTACTACGCCCACTACAGGGTTATTCCACAGGGATAGAAAATTATTGCTAATAAGAAAATTTTCCCAATTATCCCCAACACTAACCAAATGATATTCGACCAGAGTTCTGATAAATCCATGATGAAATAGATTGGCCTGGGGATTGTTAATTGGATGTTGATAAAAATTGGCCATTTTCTAGAGTATTCGGAGCAAATAAAAGGGTAAATTTAGATGAAACCCCAGAAATACCATGAGCAAACATATCTGGAAGTAGAAAATAAAACCAAAATGACCTTCAAAGGTTAGGAATTTCTTGATAATCATCAAGAGGTCGTTCCATTTAGATTGGAATAATTCCATGGGTAATCCTTTGATGTGATACTTCATTTTTTTAGATGCTAACAATGACTGCCAATGGATATTTTCTATCTTAAGATTCTTCAACCATTTATTTCCAGAAGCAGAGAGACCAGTGGATCTACCAACAAAATCCTCATTAACTTGAAACTGCATGTCACCGGCCTTTACCCTCACACCATCAAATGTTTTGGAAAATTCCTTGGCTACATCTAAGTTAAAACCCCTAAATGATTGAATTAAAGGTAGCCACCCAACCGGGGTGAGTCTCTCAGTGACATCGTAATGACATAGAAGGGTTTGGTCGTCATTAGGTACAACCCTAACAGCATGATCCATAATAGAGATGAAATGGAGAATAGTGAAATGAACTTTGTAGGGATGAAAGGAATGAGAACTGAGCGGGGTAAAGAGATAAGTTTTGAAGTTATATAGGCAAACATACCTGGTTCCAGGCAAGATGTGCATAAAATAAAAGTACCTAATTATCATTCCCAAATTGGAATATTTATTTCCTCCTTCCAAGTAGAGGACAAGTGTGGTATGCACAGTAAAAATCACGTAGCCATTGTCGTTCACCATGAAACCTTGGTCTGAAACATGAGAAAATTCCCCTTATGTGATTATAATGGAATGAAAAATCCAAAAAAATCGGTGAGGAGTGAGCGTTGTCATAAAAGATCACGATAGGGCATAGGTTTTGGTGTAATGATGATGTATTCTCCCAAGCGCTTAAATTTCAAAAAAGGATTTCACAACGGAATTATTTTCTTAAGTTTCGATATAGGTGGATATGTCCAAACAAAACAAAAAAGAAAAATCATATGTATCGATTTTATTTACCTAGAAATAATCAATGTTTTAAATGAAACAATAATTAATAGATCATTTCTCATAGGTTATAACTAAAAGAAACAAGAAATCCTTTTAAATTATGCATGGGATAATAACATATCAAGTTCCTTCTTAGTTGTTTCTAGGAGAAAGATGACTAAATTCACTCTTCTTAGCCATGAATTTAGAGAAGGGTAACAAACATCAAGTCACGCAAAATAAACATGAAAAATCAAATGACAAGAAAAACAAACTTGTACTATATGAGTTATCAGTTTGACGAATACACTTTCCTGGAACTAAAACACAAGATGTAAATAAAATGCCTCAAATAGAAACATAAAACAAGAGACTAGTTGGGCTGCCAACAAATGGCGACTCACTAGGCGAAGCAGTTATCTTTGACCTATTAAAATTTCATCACAGGGAGATAATGATAAGACTTGAAAACGATTTTAGGCTTCTTTGAAACAAAAATCTTTTCAATTTACACAATACTAGGATCAACTCAGATTTATAGCAGATTACCATGTTTATAAGAAGCTTTTTTTTTCTCGAGAACTACAGCCTGAAACTATGTTTTAATCAAAGGGTAATGATGTTTATGTAAATGAATTCAATACCATTGATAGATCCATTTCTGCCAGCAGACGTTTATAGCCTTGACAGGGATGTCATTTAACCAATTGAAATACTTTTTTCCCATTCAATAGTTGTACACTTATGATATATACTTCTAGAAAAAGTTTGCATGTAAGCACATACCTGACATCTCATCAACTCGACATTGCTTCGCTGCCAGCGGTCCTATTCAGTACCTTGATGAAGTTTTCTTGGTATCATGTGTGAATTTACCCATTTCCATTAGGCCTATTCAGTACCTTCATGGGTTTACACACATTTCCCACACTTGTGTGTTTTCAACCTTCTTGTGTCATCTTAAAATAATATAATTAGAGATTTACAAATGACAAATAAGGTAGAGTGATACTGGATATCAATTATGGTACAGGTATATTTTCCGATCATTTATTTATTACTTTAAGACTAGAAAGTTTCATCATGTTTTATAGAGATGCTAAATTTTTGTTTTAGAGATATCCTAAAGAATCGGGAAGAACTTGAAATATATCTTTTACGAACTAGGTCAGTGTGAAAAGTCTAAGGATAATCGTTATTCCCAAGGATTTTAACATATTTCTGGTGAAATGTTCTAGAATACCATCTTTAGTAAAGATTTCATAGCGATCAAATTTCTCATAATCCGATGAGATTAACCTTAGTATAAGAAAATTTATAAACTATTTCAAATTTCTTTCAAATTATAAGTCTTGAAAAGAATGCTCCCTTTGACAATTAATTTTGGTTCAGAAAAAAAGTAACTCAAACAAAGAGAAAACAATGAGATAATTTTTAAACACATCAAACAAAAACAAACCATATGTACAATATTTACAGGGTCTCTGATCTCAAATGATTAAGAAAAGTGTTTTTTTAAGGTCTTGCCCATTCACTGGGAGATTGTCTAATTTCCCTTCTAGATTTTCTAGATGAAAGAAGCTAGTGTAACAACCAAATATTTCTAAACATCATTTACTTTCATAAGCAATTTATTTCATGAACTGAGATAATAACTTCATAACATAACAACAATATTCATAATAGCAACTTCAGTAACTTAAATTTATCAATGAATAATGATTTCATGGCAGAATGAAATAAACACATAGTTTAACAAATTACCTGGTTCTGATGCTAATTTCTATTGCCTTGCTATTGCCTTCCTGCTACCTGATACACAGACCAACCCAGCCACAAACAAAGAATAACTGCCCAAAACTACTGTCCTCCCTGCCAACTAGGAAAGCTACCTAGCCCCAGGATATCTACAGATATCCCGGCCCCTGTGCCCAAAACCTCCATCAACTCGGTGCCTCAACTGATCAAAGGCCACAGCCAGAAACTCTTTTCTCACAACAAATCTCATAGTCCTCAGAATCCGTCCCCCTCATCCTCTGTCCGAATCATCCTCCTCTTCCCATCAACCTTCCTTCTTCCCTTATTCCCCTTCACCGACCCATGTAGTTACTTCTTCAACCACCCCCTGCATGTCCCTTATCCCTCCTTTAATGTTTTATCTTCTCGAGATGAACAGGTTATCCCTTGTTGGGTACGTAACCATATTATAACATATATCACTGATCTCTTCGATTTATTTCTCAGGTCATTAAATGTAATTTGTAGTAAAATATATAATTAATTAATCACTATTATAACCTTTAATTAACTGATAATTCACTTAATTAATATCATTTGATCATCTTTGTTTAATTAATAACTTGTTACCACAATTAATCCCCTAATTAGCTTTACTTTATAATATTTAAACATTTATCTAACTAGGGTTGTTACATACACCCACCCTTCAAGAAACTTCATCCCGAAGTTAAGGTATCTGATGGTACAAAGGAAAAGAGCATGGTTCACACATTCACAACAAGTAACTGACATTATCAGTAAGTAAGTCAAGAAGGCTCATACATACTAGTGTATATGTACAAGAAATGCATGTGTAGCTAGTACATGCAAGTCTCGTGCACGTACTAATAATCAAAACTATCATCCTTTAGTAATTTATGTATGCATTCAATCCAGTCAGCAAGACTAGTCTTTTATAAAAGACAACAATCAATCAATTGTTTGAGAAATTCTTTAATCACAATTATCTGGTTTAACAATTTTATTTTAAACAACTGAGGTTTAATTACTTAACAACTGGGGTTTAAGGGACGACATCAAATTCCACCACAAGTCAGATCTCCATATAGTCTCAACTATTACTACTCATCCTTCCTCCCTAACCTACTTCCAACTCCATTCCTATCCGTCCTCTGCTAGACTATCTTGGAGCGTCAACTATATTGACCTAAATCCAAATAGAACCCGTAAGTGGAAGTGTCGCTATCTCGACCAAGCTTCCCTAGCAGGCAACTGACAGTCATCATCACACGTCTTGGGGAGCGTGAACTAACACTGTTCTCCCACGACTTCAGGTTTCGGAGGATACACGGTGGGAAACACCTCCACCCCTCCTAACAGAACCAGGGTCAACACCCTACAATGGA
>SNQJ01S0020911.1:58108-97440 GCA_010110895.2 Picea sitchensis
TAAACTACCTGATTGGATGAAAATTTGAACTAAAAATGGACCACTATGGTTTACAACATCTTTTTACGCAAAATGACTTGAACGCGCAACAAAGGAGTTGGTCATAACCTGCTTATCGATTAGGATTTGAGATTTCCTACATAATGGGAACAATGAACAGAGTGGAAGACACGTTGAGTCAGAGACCACATGTATTTTCAGCGATACCTCTTCAAATGAATCTACTTGAAAAGATTATAACTACAATGCGATGTTGACTGGTATAAAGAGGGTAAGGAATTTTTCGAGCAAGACACCATGTGGTTACCAAAATTAAGGGATATGTTGTGGGAAATGACATATATTTGTGATATAATAACTAGATTTACTTACAGCCAAACTACGAATTGAGAAGTTTTGATCTTATGTGGATCTCATAGAGTAATGTACATGGCTCATACAGGATTCATGAAGATGAGGACCGACCTTAAGAACTTATTCTTCTGGAAGGGATGAAGGTAGACTTTGTCAACTATGTGGCGAGATGTCTAGAAGGTCCACAGGTGAAGGATGAACATAGACATCCGACAGGATTGTTGTGACCACATGTTATTCTGAAATCGACATGGAAGGTCATTTCAATGGAATTCACTATTGAATTTCTGCTGACGGAAAGGAGGCACGACCCGATTGTCGTGATAGTTGACACTCTGACGAAGAGTTAACATTTTATCCGTGTGCATATGATGCATCCGGTGCCAAGTATAAATAGAGTTTATATCAATAATATTTTGAGACTGCCAGATGTACTAAGGGAATCGTATCCAATAAGGGATTCAGTGTTTGCAAGACGATTTTGGATGACTTTCCCAAGAGGGCTTGGGAACAACACTAAACTTTAGTACAACATGTCCTTGAGATAAACAGGCTCAACGAAGGAACAAACCATTTTAGGAAGGTTGTGTTGCACATGTGTGTGTTGGACCAACATAAATGTTGGGATTAGTTATGGCCGATGGTTGCATTTGCATGAAACAACAACCATCAAAGCACCATTAAGATGGGGCCATTTGAGTTTATTAATGGGAGACCATGTCAGATGCCTTTGAGTTGGGATCGACTTGAGGATGGGGTCCTGGTAGGACCAAAAGCGATCCATGAATTGAAATAACATTTACAAATGATACGAAAGGGGATGGAAGAAGCACAAGATTGGTAGAAGGGTTGTTGATGTGCATCACGTCGACCATAATTATGAACAGCCTAATGGCTAGCCATGCCTCATTCTTTGAGGTGTTGTGTGATGTTTATCTTGTATCCATGTGTGACTCTAGGTTCACAATCCTACGCGTGTGATTGACTTGATTTATTGGCAGATGTGGGATGGGGGTGTGCTCACGGTGAAGACAATCTTCTTTCTAGACCGTTGCATTCGACAACTATGGCGTCGAAATGTTGATCAAGTCAAGGTCTAGTAGGAAAATTATATTCCACACTCAACTACCTGGGAGGACGCATATGATATGCATTAGTAGTTTCTATTTTGGTTGATGGATAGACATTTAGATATTGTCAGATACTTTATTTATGCATTTGTATACTATGAAACTTTGGGATGAAGTTTAAAAAAGAGGGGTTGTATGTAACATCATGTTCCTATGCACACTTCTGATGTGACTTATTCTTTATTTACACTTCCATGCAAGTGATCCAATTCATTAAATGAGTGATTACTTCGCTTATGGATTCTAATGATGAGATTGTGATTTATGATGTTATGTTATGTTATTATATATAGATAGGTGCTATTGAATAGTTCCTCCTGAGTGTGCAGGACTCTTGATAGGTTGAGGATTCCAACAACATCGATGGATCTCCTTGGACTCCAGGTTGAGTCAGGGAGTGGATTCTTTATGGTTTGTGTATTTATGTTATTGCATAAGTGACATATGACTGATATAATCTGATGTTGTGTATGGATCGTTGACATGTTGTTGATGGATGCATGTTGACGATATCTTGCTAATAAGAATCACATTTGGAGTAGAGGGGTCATGCACGACAACCAGAGACATTGAGGGAGAGGTGTGGAAACATCCCTACCACAGCCTACTAGCACTCTCGTCGTGGCTTGAACTGTAGGTTAACGATTACCTAGTTCGAGAAGACCCATGATGTCATGAGGGCAGACTTTGACACTTTCTCACAATGATTCCAAGTGGCATGCAATAAGGTAGGGTATTTATTCCTTAGAGGACCTTAGTCTCCCACAAGGTCACCTGACGGAGTATTGACTACAGGGGTTTGACATCTACCAAAATCAGTCAAAAATCAAGTGGCACCCTTGCAGCACGTAGTGCATCTTGAAGGTCACTCCATGCAAATAAAAAATTAATGCAAGCGAGTAGCACCCTTGGAGCAAGTAGTGCATCTTGAAGGGAACGCCATTATTTTAACTTTGGCAAGTTAATAAACCTGGTACCTAGAAAACTATGCCTCCTTAGCACTAGGTCGTCCTTAAAATGAATGATGGTATAATTAAAGTTTAATAACTAATTTTTCACTTATAAACTGCCACCAAGCCTAGTGAATTTAAAACCTAGATCTAAGTAGAAAATGATAACAAAAAAAAATAAAAAATGGACATGTAACAAGAAGGGGCTAAAGAAAATTCAAACATTAAAAATTAAAGTGAAATTTTAATGAAGGACTAAATTATTAAAAGGGTAAATTGTTGCTTATGTCTAAACTTGCTAATTCTGAACTTAGATAAAAAGGGGGACTTAAAGAAATGGGGAAACTTAAAGAAAAAGGGGAATGTCTAACTTAGTAGGGAATCTAGCCTTTGGAACTTTCTAATTGTGAACTCAACTAGGATTTAAGTAAGGCATCATTCATTTAAGTAATGTAAGGGAATAAAGGGACACTTAGGAGCATTTTTAGGAACGCTTTTAGGTGGGTGAGGGAAATAAGAAAAATTGAATTAATTAATTAATTAATTTCTGGTGCAACTAAGGGATCGGGTGACATGTGTATGAGGGAGGTTTATCCTAATTAAATTTAATAAAAAGAATCTATCGAGCACTTGGGAAACTAATCACTAAGAAAACTCTATAAAAAGGATGGCGGAGGAAGAGTATGGATCATGTTTGGTAGGCATAAGGTTACATTGCCGATATTTTTCTTGATTGATTTTTCCTTGTGGGAATTGGGATGCTTAGCTCGATTAGAGAGTGGTAGCTCGACCTTGTGAGGTGAGTGTTGAGTTGGGAAAAAGGTACAAACTTTCTCCTTATTCCCATGGTTTATGATATAATCTTGATTGACTTTTCTGTTAATTAAGAATAATTAGGATAGAAAATGATTAAAATATCTTCTAGAAATATTATTGAATAATATTAAATAAATTCTAAAATATGGTTGGAATTGTTTTATTTTATTACAGGAATGGATAAATATTGTTAAACCCAAGATAGCTAAGGATATTTTGAAGATGCTTAGGCTATTGGAGGTTGAAGACATTGGGCGCAAAATAGTTTCAAGGGAGATTAATTCTCTATTTTGTAAACTTTATAAATAGTGAAAGCAATTCTGAGGATCTCTCGATCCTCATGATAGCTTAATTTACCCATGCCATTGTAATATATAGAGGGTAATGAACCCTGGAAACGATCATCTAAGAATTTTTTCCAAGTATTCAGAACTCAGAATTGCTTTGTACATGCAATTTTTGTAAATGTTGTACCAGTTATGGAATTAATAGAAGATTTGAGTGTTTTCATCATTTTTGCATACTAAGTTTCTAGCAAAAGTGCTTCTAAGGACCGAGGGCCCAGTCTGAAGGAGTTATTGTCTCAATATGTAATTGTATCAGTTTGATTTATGCTCTGTGATTTAAATCTATTTTTCAATAGTTAAGATAAATGCATAAGTGTGTTAATGATTTTATGTCGTTTTCTTACAGAAGATAGGTGCTTCATTTGAATGTTATCGATTTTTGTTCCAGTATCCATTGTTGTAGTTTACTTCTTGACAGTTCCTATCATTTTCACATGCGTTGTCCCTTTCTCTTAAATTAGCATATGTTGTCCCTTTCGCTTAAATTAGCATTTGTTGTCCCTTTCGCTTAAATTAACACTTGATGTTCCTTTTCACTTAAATTAGCATTTGATGTTTCTTTCATTTGTTTTTCTTTCTCAATTTACAAAACTTAGTTATTTCTTTCCAGCAGATTAAATAATTATCGATAGATCAGTTTATCAAGCCTTTCATAGATTCAATTATTGTTTCTTAATTAGATCAATTCATCAATTCAATTAATGCCTTTAATTCACAAAGTGTTATAAATCGGATTTCAATTTTGTTAAGTAAGATCTTAGTTTCATAATTTTAATGAATGTGTGAGGAACTTGATTGTTGAGAAACTCATATTTTATTTAGCTACATGATTTTAGCCTCTACAACTACCTGCATAGACTTTGTTGACATTCTTGAGAGAAAAGACGAATCCTCGGGTTGATAAATTAATGTTAAACTAAGGTTGTTTTTAGGAAATATTTAGAGCCCAACATTTTGGCGTCGTTGTCGAGGAGAGTGTCAAAGGTAGCATAGGTTGTGTCTCTACAGGATGAGGTATTGAAGACAGAAGGTAAAAACCTACGCAGGCAATAAGTAAAATTCTTACGCCAACACCTACCTCCAATTGATATATAGAGGTTATATAGGTGTTTATAATTTTGTCTAAAGTGTGTATGACTAATAAGAAAGAACCTGAAAAACCAAAACCCTCACCAAAAACTACAAAAGGTTAGGGCTCTATGCTCCCTAGAAGAAGCACTTTCATAAATGACATCATCCGAAAATATGAATATCAAGCTTCAGTGGGACCCAGGAGAGGTTCTACCTGAATCCCTCAGGTATCAGTTTCACCAACTATATCCCATGATGATGTTCATATCATAACTGAAGGGACTGAATAAATTTTCCAAAATAAATATCTTCCACCTCTCAGCCCTTTAGATGAGGGGAACTCTTGTAATCTTCAGGAAGGAGAAGCAGAGACTAGTGAGGTTTTTAAGGCAAACCCATCACCACCACCTGATCCTGGATGTCCTATGATAGGAGAGAGAATTCCTAAAATCCTAGATAGAGGTAGTGAAATCATATCCCCTAGGGGATCGAGTAATCAATCACCCCGAATAGAACACCCAAGCCAAGAAATTATTGAAGATTATTGGCATATCTTTGACGAAATTGTGCAACCGATAGTTGATCCAGTTGCCAATGCCCCCATGAAAGAAATCCTCTTACAAAATCTGCCAACTTTTCATGGATTAATTTTAGAGGACCCAGATGCATTCTTATTCGAATTTGATGTCCTATGTAGGGGTTACGACTACACCTTTGAACCCCCAAAACTAAAGTTGTTCCCTTCCACTTTGAAAGGAGAAGCTTTGTGTTGGTTTATGGGATTAGGAGGGGGAACTATAAACTCATGGGATGAAATGAAATAAGCCTTCTTGAAAAAATATTAGGATTATTGTTGAACCAGGTATATAAAAGATGAAATCTTTCAAATTACTGCAAAGGAAAACGAGACATTAGAAGAATATTTTGAAAGGTTCCTATACAATTTTCAAATATCTCCTTATGGTACATTACTAGGTGAGCTGCTCAAAGCCACATTGATAAAAGGAATGAAGGATGAATGGGTAGGAACATTGAATTTGATGGGAAGGGTGATATTTATCAAGAAACCTATGATAACATTGTTCAATTGTGCATCAGGTGCTCACGTGGAAGTACACAGACCAAATCAAGGATGCATACTCCCCTCACTAGAAATAGAAATATTACCAATGAAGGAGTTACCCGAGAAGAAGTCGGTAATATATTAGAAAATTTCAAAACTAAAATTCTAAGCACTCTGACTACACAATTGGATGTCTTGCAGGCTAAACAGAAACAAGTAGAAGAAGAACAGACTTTGGCCATATTTTTCCATTGATGCAGAAAAAAACATGGTCCGAGGGAATTTCCTTTGGATTTGGTTCGGGTTTGTGCCATTTGCGCCAAAGATCACGCAACAGAGAAATTTCCATCATTCCCAGGACTAAAATATGTCTTTAGAGAAGAAGAAGAGGAAATAAAACCATTATATCTGATGGCTCAACACCACCAATGGTAGGCTCAGCCTCCAAGTACACTACAAGATCCCTCTTCTTTATTTTATGGGCAGTATAATCAACAACAAAATTCTGGAAACAGATGGTAGTGCCAACCATTTTCTAACCCCACCTGCCAATCCCAACAATATCTAGTTGTAAATCCCACTTGTCCAAATCAACCAACTGCAAATCCCACCTTGCAGAATAAACCTGCTGCAAATTCCACCTGGCCTAACTCATAATATCCTACCTCATCCTGGAAAAATTCAAACAACATCCCCTATCATTTGCATTGGTCCAACAAAGCTCCCCAAAAACCCAATTGGAACCAGAATGGGCAACGCCCCATGGGAATGACCAATCAACCCATGGGGATGGCCCCTCAAACTCAACCCACTTTGCAAGATCCACTCCAATTACCCTAGAACCCTCAATCACAATTGCACCCTTAAATACTAGCTCAACCCCACCCAAATCCTAATAATAGACCATCCCAACTTGTGCAGATTATTGAGAATGTGGACGGGGAAATCAACTCGGTAGGGTGAAACGAACTCCGGTTGAGGTCGAGGCTCATAATTTCTTCTGAAGAAACTAACATCCACCAAGAGCAGGAGAATGAAAATAATATACAACCAGCAATAACGCCCTCGACTATGGTCATAACGGAAGAAATAGAGCAGGGAGGAAACACAGTCGAACAACAAAATCCTTATGAGGATGTAACTCCTGCTCCCCCATTCCCAGAAAGGTTTATGATAGAAAAACCCACTATGTATCCAAACTTTGAAATCATAGCGGAACTCGAGAATCTATATGTTAAGATGCCACTGCTGCATGCTCTACAAGACATCCCAATTTATGCAAAGACAATTAAGGAATTATGTGGGAAGAAGCATGTTAAGAAAGTTAAAAAATCATCATCAATTGTTCACGTGGTAGGAGCCTTGTTTGATCTTATTTTAGGTAGACAGGAACCAGTCAAATATGCAAACCCAGGGAATCCCATAGTAACAGTTCATATCCAGGGTTGTTCTTTTCCAAATACACTAGTATATTTGGGGGCAACCATTAATATCCTGACCATCGAAACTTGCAACACCCTAGGTTTTACCTCCTTCGAACCTACCCCAATTATGTTACAATTGGTTGATCAATTAGTGGTTAAACCAGTCGACACATTATAGGATATATCAATTTCAGTTGACTCTTGGGAATATCCAGTTGATTTCCTCATTATCAACCCAATAAGCGAGCTCTATGGACATCCATTAATACTAGGAATACCATGGCTTGCAACAACAGATGCATACATAGGATGTCGCATGGGCAACATGAAAATTTCTAGAGGAGGTGTTACAAAGAACCTCATCATGTATCATCCAGCTAAACCAAGCCTGTCTATCATACATCCACAGTTTCCACCACCTAGATATCCAAAAAAGGATCTACGATCCCCTCTCACACTGGAAGAAGCTCTCAGACTCAAGAACCAACTAGAAGATGATGTGATCAACACCTTCATTAACAACCCAACCATTATAAGTAACCCAACATGCCAAATGCTAAAAGTTGTTCTATATAGTGAGGCACAAGAAGATCCGTTGGAAGAATTGATGGAACAACAAATCCCCACTACCATTTTCCATAACAAAAAATCAGTTGAGATTGCACCAGGGAGGTTTCTGAATATTAATGCTAACTTAAATGAGAAACGAAAACACAAATTGATTCAGATCCTTTCTAAATATCAACAGGCCTTTGCCTGGGAATATCCTTACAAGAAGGACATTGATCCACAACTCTACACACATCATATTTATATTAAAAAAGATGCTCAGACCATATGACAACCCCAAAGAAGATTGAACCCCCACCTCAGGGACGTTTTTAAAGAAGAATTACATAATTTGTTAGACGTGGATTTTATATATCCTATTTCGGATAGTTGGTGGGTTTCCCCACTAGTGATAGTTCCCAAGAAGAATGGAAAATGGCGAATCTGTGTGGACTACATAGAACTCAACAAAGCTACCCAGAAGGACCACTTCCCCCTACCTTTTATTGATTAGGTCCTTGATACTTTATCAAGGAAGAATTATTTATCCTTCCTAGATGGTTTTAGTGGCTATAATCAGATCTAGATTGCCCTAGAAGATCAAGATAAAACTACATTCACATGTCCCTGGGGTACCTTTTAATACAGAGTATTTCCCTTTGGATTATGTAATGCTCCAACCACATCCCAGAGGGCCATTCTAAGCATATTTTTGGATCTGATTAATGAAGGGCTTGAAGTTTACATGGATTATTTCACCCCTTATGGTGATGACTTTGATCAAGCTCTAAACAATCTGGAGAAGGTATTGGAATGATGCATTGCTACCAGGTTATGTTTAAGTCATGAAACATTTCATATGATGATGACTAAAGGTGTGGTACTAGGGAATTATATTTTTTCATATGGAATTAGGGTAGACCCAACAAAAATAGAGGTAATCCTTAATCTACCTATACCACGTACACAAACTGAGGTACATAGTTTCCTTGGCGCTTTAGGATACTATCACAGATTCATGGAAAAAAATTCAAGAACTATTGCACCTTTACATGATTTAACTAGTAATACATAATTTCATTGGTCTGATAAGTGTGATGTTGCATTCACAGGACTTAAAAAGATGATTCCGACAGAACCAATGCTGAGAGGACCAAACTGGAAAATACCATTCCACATCTCCACAGATGCATAGGATATCTCCATAGGAGTTTTCCTTGGACAGGAAGAAGACAAGAAACCTTATCCTATTTGTTTTATTAGCAAAAATCTTACTCCCACTGAATCAAATTATACAGTAACAAAAAAAGAATTTTTAGTCATTATACATGTTATTAATAAATTTTTCCACTACATAACAAGCTATCTAGTTATTTTGTATACCGATAATTCTACTATTAAATATTTAGCTAATAATCCTATTACTAATGGACGGGTTACTCAGTGGTTATTACTATTGCAGGATTTCGGCATCACCATCAAGGATCGACCCGAAAGAGAGAATCTTGTTGCAGACTTCCCGTCTCGCGTACCCAAAACAGATGATTCTTTGACAGTTGAAGACCAATTTCCAGACGAACATCTATTTTTTGTCACTACTAAGCCACCTTGGTACGTTGATGTGGAAAATTACCTAGCATCTGGGAAACTACCAGCACACCTATCATCGAGGGAAAGGAAACTAATCGTCCAACGCAGTGCATGATTCACATGGATTGGTGGATATATTTTCCACAAATGGTTTGATATCCAGATCCAAATATGTGTAAGAGATGACGAAATATACGACACACTGAAGGCAAGTCATGATGAGCCATGTGGCAAACATTTTTCAAACTGCAGGACTGGGCATAAGCTTTTGCAGATGGGCTATTATTGGCCCTCAATATTCAAAGATGCAAAGAAATATGTCTAGCCCTATGACAACTGTCAAAGTATGGGTATGTTGCACTCTATAAATTTTGTCTAGTTGATAGACAAATGAAATAGGTAACTATTTCAACCAGCTTTAGAGCTGAGGCACTAGCGTACTCAACTCAAATAGGGCTCCATCGTGTCACTTTATGCTTCTTTGGAAATTAGTGGCTAGGTTTGGTTTGTTTTGGGTTTTTTTTAATAAAGTTGTTGGCAAGGAAGGAGAGGAACACTTTGGGCTATGGAGTCAAAATTCTGAAATTGAATGAAAACATTGACTGGATTGTAGAACTCTCCAGAGGATAAAGGCTAAATGAGGCAATGAATCTGAGTTATAACTTGAATTTAATTAGAGTGGTAAGAGGAAAGAGAAACAAATAACTGCATCACAGCATTACAGGAATGAGTTCTGAATTAGCTAAGAAGAAACATACACAGTTTAAATTGCTTAAGCCAAGAGCATCAAATGATGAATTCTGGGCCTTTAACTCTCCAAATTAAACAAAATAAAAATGTATATGGCATAAAAGATCATAGGAAACACATACAATGAGGGAAGACAAAACTCATATCACCACCATTAGAATCTTTTCATAGAGACTTCAAAGCTACTGCATACGTATTCAATTCAGCCCCAGAAAATTACAATGAAGTTCAGAACAACCGGAACTTAGGGGCTAAATTTTTCTCATGGGCTAATTTTCTATGGTTTTTCCAAAAATGAAATTCGCTATTTTAAAAATGATTCGCCCAAATTCTATAGGATAAAATTATTTTACCTTAAAAATCGCCAAAATTTTATAAAAACTATATAAAATACTTAGAAATTTGAATATTTTAAAAACATATCGCCAAACATTTATAGTTATCATATGAAGGATTAGTAAGATTCACCAAGGTTTCTACACTTTAAAATAAATTCCCATCCTTAAAATCATCCCTGATTAACCTCCTCTCTATTTCAATCCCCGATATGTATGTGCACCCTCCATCCAACCTTTGACTTTTCCGCATTATAAATTGAGATTCGTGCCCATGATATGATTTGACGTGATTCCATAAATTAAATATTGGATTAAATATTAATATAAATATTTTAATATGAAAATATTTATATTAATAATAATAAACCCCTTTTTTCTATTTTCTAAGGAGTTTGGGCATATGAGGCTTAACACATGACTTTGTGGATAGGATTAGGGTTCTTAATAAAAGGAATATTTTTTATTTTCAATGGGAATATGAATATAAGGGTAAAAATGAATGAAGTGATGGAACTAAGGGATTTAGATAAGAATTAAGGCTAGGTATAGGCTTGGGATATTTGTCAATTTTTGACCCATGGAGTGCATGGCCATTTTGGATGATCCATTGGGTGAAGGATTTAGGTGATGGGAGCTTGAAAGACATGGTGAAAAATTCTTAAAATCTGAGTGGAAAGATAACAAAAGGACAAGATGTTTTGGAAAA
This sequence comes from Picea sitchensis, assembly GCA_010110895.2. NCBI lineage: Eukaryota > Viridiplantae > Streptophyta > Pinopsida > Pinales > Pinaceae > Picea > Picea sitchensis. Next base: position 69,197 of record SNQJ01S0020911.1, read on the forward strand.
ATAAAATGCAGATTAGCATGTCATAATACCATCAACTTCCGATATCGTGGGTTGGAAAAAATGGTTTTGAGTAGACCTCTTTTTTCCCTGATGTACCTATGGTGTTGCCACACATCCACAAATGAAATGAAGGTAGTTTTCCCTGGCCCACCTTCAAATGAATATCCTTCGCGCTACTTCGCTGCCCGATATGTGCTTCAACCGTTGATTCGGGCTACTTCAAGATCAAAGGTCCGTTGATTCCTACCTTTCGTGCCTCCACTAAATTTTTCCACATGATGCCATATAAGACCTTATCTTCCAAACTATCACACTTCCATAGCGATGCGGCTCTTCGCTAAATTTTTGAAACTTGGATCTTATCCAAAAATTGTTATGGTGATAACATAGGCTCCAACTAGGGATGCTATCCTCCCTACGAGGTAGCAAAAAATTGTAGACCCGGTTCCTAATCCATTGGGATGCTCCCAAAACATGTATGTGTACCCTGCTCTGAACTGTCACAAGTGTCTGCTGAAAACCAAATTCTGCACATTGCTCTTAACTGGATACTGAACACTGAATACACTACTGAAAACTAACTATACACAATACTTGAAATCTAAACTGAAAAATGATTGACCAACAATATTATTCACACACTCCTACCTACTCTAAAAATGTTGAAATGAATACTCAATCAAGTGATGCTAAAGTGCCAATGCAGCCAATCAAGCAGTTATCTTCCTGATTCTCCTCTGCTCACATCTTTCTTAAGCAGGTAGACATCTTTCTCCGATATCGGGGGTTGGAAAAAATGGTTTTGAGTAGACCTCTTTTTTCCCTGATGTACCTATGGTGTTGCCCCACATCCACAAATGAGACGAAGGTAGTTTTCCCCGACGCACCTTCGAATGATTATCCTTCGCGCTACTTCACTGCCCGATATGTGCTTCAGTCGTTGATCTGGGCTACTTCAAGATTGAAGGTTTGTTGAGTCCTACCTTTCGTGCCTCCACTAAATTTTTCCACATGATGCCATATAAGACCTTATCTTCCAAACTATCACACTTCCATAGCGATGTGGCTCTTCGCTAAATTTCCAAGACTTGGATCCTATCCGAAAATTGTTATGGTGATAACATAGGCTCCAACTGGGGATGTTATCCTCCCTACAAGGTAGCAAAAAACTATAGACCCGGTTCCTAATCCATTGGGATGCTCCCAAAACATGCATGTGTACCCTGCTTTGAACTGTCACCAGTGTCTGCTGAAAAGCAAATTCTGCACACTACTCTTAACTGGATACTGAACACTGAATACATTGCTAAAAACTAACTGTACACAATACTTGAAATCTAAACTGAAAAATGCTTGACCAACAAGATTATTCGCACACTCCTACCTACTCTAAAAATGATGAAATGAATACTCAATCAAGTGATGCTAAAGTGCCAATGCAACCAATCAAGCAATTAGCTTCTTGATTCTCCTCTACTCACATCTTTCTTAAGCAGGCAGACAAATGTAAAAGATGGCAGTTGAAAACAAAAGTTCAATCCAAAACTTGAGCTTATGAATGAAACAAATTCCTCCTTCACTGAAGACTATAATAGGATGGCCACCAGTTCTTGAAAAACATGAAAACTCACTTCTTCTTGATGAACAAACACAGAAAGACAAGCCTCTTTCATAAGTGTTTGTTTCTCTTTCTCTATTTTTTCTGTTCTGAGAACATTTTCAAATGACATGGCAGCAATAGGCTTGTCTACTCTTCCATGCATATCAACAAAAATATTCATACACTCTTGAACATATTCAAATGTGATAGCCATATTATGTGTATCAAGGCTATCCTCTTGTTCATCAAACAATTCTGATTTGGTTTCATTAAACTTCTGGAAATTTGTTTGAGGACTGTCATTTTGACTTTCAAATGAATGAATGGAAATAAGTTCTTGCTCATAATCTTCTTGCAAATGTGAAAAACTAACAACATGTATTATTTCACAGTCTATAGTTTCCATGGATTCATTTTTAAAACCATGATTTTCAAATGAATCAAATAAAACCATTATCTCTTCATTATCTTTCTGTATTTCTAATTGGAAAGTGGCATACACTAATTTGTTTCTTTCCTAAAACTCTATGTCATTTGTTTGTTTATTGCTTGAAGTTTCCATAGATGTAGTTTTAGAAACCTCATCCACGCCTAGGCCACTTAGAATTTGAACAACCACATCATTCATAGGGGAAGAAAGATAGCTTTGAAACACTTTGTCTTGTTGGAAATCTTGTTGAATATCTTCATCAAGTTCAAGAGAAGGAAAATGACTTTCAACAACAATTTCTTGATCAGCTTCATCTTCTACCAAAGGAGGGGATACTATTTGTTGTTTGGATGAATATTCATAAAGGGATTATATGATTTCATCATTCATACACTCTTCATTTACAAAATCATTTTCAAGGTACTTAATGAAATGTTCACAAAATTCACAACAATCTTCAAACACCAATGATGAAGAATTAAATTCTCCATAATGCTTAAAGAATGTTATATGGAAATATTTAAGAGAATATAAGATACCTGGTTTTAAACCTTCATACCATAATCTTGATTTCCCCTCTAAAGTAGCCATAAACATTTTCATCAAACAATCCTCATGAAATTCAACCCCCAACTTACATATGTGCATGTGAAATCTAATCAAGTGCAAGGCAACATCATTTCCTTTCCCATCTTCGAATTTAGGAAAATATTTTTGCCAATTTATGTGAGGAATACGATTTGGAAAGCCAATAATATGAGATCGATTCATTGGAGCATACCTTGTATATATTGAACACATCTTTGGACAGTGGAGTCGCCAATGATGTTTTGGAAGATGGATTCTGCATTGAAAGTGGAGTCGCCAGTGCAAATTCAAATTTCTGGATACTTCTACCAGTGGAATCACCTTCAAACCAATTTTTTGATGTGTGGAGTTGCCAGAGAAGGAATACAACCAATATGTGCCTAAGTGTCTTTTTCTCTCAGACTTTAGAACTCAACCATGTCATTCTTCCCAAGGAAAAAAATTCAATTTCATCCCCGGCAATGGCGCCAAAATGTTAGCACTCTGTAAATTTTGGGTGGTTGATAGACAAACGATAGAGGTAACTGTTTCAACCAGCTTTAGAGCTAAGACATTAGCTTTCTCAACTCATAGAGGGATATCTCGTGTCACTTTATATTTCTTTGGAAATTGGTGGCTAGATTTGATTTGTTTGGGGGTTTGTTAATAAAGTTGCTGGCAAGGAAGGGGAGGAACAATTTGGGCTATGGAGTCAAAATTCTGAAATTGAATGAAAACATCGACTGGCCTGTAGAACTCTCCAGAGGATAAAGGCTAAATGAGGCAATGAATTTGAGTTATATATTGAATTTAATTAGAGTGGTAAGAGGAAAGAGAAACAAATAACTACATCAAAGCATTACATGAATGAGTTCTGAATTAGCTAAGAAGAAACATACACAGTTTAAATTGCTTAAGCCGAGAGCATGAAATGATGAATTCTGGGCCTTTAACTCTCCAAATTAAACAGAATAAAAATGCATATGGCATAAAATATCACAGGAAATGAATACAATGAGGGAAGACAAAACTCATATCACCAGCGTTAGAATATTTTCAAAGAGACTTCAAAGCTACTGCATTTGTATTCAATTCAGCCCTAGAAAATTACAATGAAGTTCAGAACAACTAGAACTGTGTCTTTGCACTTATTCCCGCCATTAATACACTCAGAACCTCTAACACTTATACAATTTGAGTTCCTTCAGTGTGCAACTTGTTACAATAACTGAAATGAAACGTTTTAGCTTCTACAATGATTACAAATGACGGTTTTCAAAAAAAATGTTTCATGATCCCTGCAGATTCCTCTGATGGTCCAACTCCTTCCTCTGCCACATTCTGTTTGAAATGCCACTCATAATCTTTCAAATATAAGTGCATCTATCCATATTCTCATTAAACATTTGGGAATAATATATTTGAAATAAAAATAATTCCCAAATATTTTCTATCCTATAGAATTAAATTTCCATAATTTAATTCATGTCCGTGGTTCTTTTAAAACCATGTCTTGTTTGCCAAATTCACCATTTCATTGTAAAAAAAAATTATTGTTACCATTTACTGTGTAATGTTTTTCCAATTTACCGTTTCACTGTGAAAAAACATTTACTGTGTATTTTTCCAGTTTATCGTCTTTCGTAAAATACCTTTTATCTTCTTCTTTTACTTCTCTAAATATTTGGATAAATAATTATCCAAGTCTTCGTTCACGTGCATCTTCCCATTTAAATATTTTTCATGGAAATAAACATTAGTCTCCTTGATTTTTAAAATTTAAATCTTATCTCTGTAAAACCTTTTCACCGTGAGGAGGAATTTCATTTATTAGAAATTCAATATTTGTTGTTGAAATGCACTCCTGGAAAAATGTTGCACATTAAACATATGATAAATGGTGCATTTATTACATCGGGCTTTGGCTGGAGTGGTTTAATCCAAACTACATTTACCTCTGATGTGCTCCATGTAAAAACACGTGTCAACCAAATAAACCATGGTAGTTTTTCCTGGCCCGCCTTCACATAATTAACCCCATCTCTATTTCAATCCCCGATTTGTATGTGTGCCCTCCATCCAACCTTTGACTTTTCCGCATTATAAATTGAGATTCATGCCCATGATATGATTTGACATGATTCCATAAATTAAATATTGGATTAAATATTAATATAAATATTTTAATATAAAAATATTTATATTAATAATAATAAACCCTTTTTCTCTATTTTCTAAGGACTTTGGGCATATGAGGCTTAACACATGACTTTCTGGATAGGATTAGGTTTCTTAATAAAAGGAATATTTTTTATTTTCAACGATAATATGAATATAAGGATAAAAATGAGCGAAGTGATGCAACTAAGGGATTTAGATAAGAACTAAGGCTAGGTATAGGCTTGGGATATTTGTCAATTTTTTACTCATGGAGTACATGACCATTTTGGATGATCCATTGGGTGAAGTATTTAGGTGATGGGAGCTTGACAGAGCTAGTGAAAAAGTCTTAAAATCTGAGTGGAAAGATAACGCAAGGACAAGCTGTTTTGGAAAAATAAAATGTAGATTAGCATGTCATAATACCATCAACTTCTGATATCGGGGGTTGGAAAAAATGGTTTTCAGTACACCTCTTTTTTCCTTGATGTACCTATTGTGTCTCCACACATCCACAAATGAAATGAAGGTAGTTTTCCCTGGCCCGCCTTCAAATGATTATCCTTCGGGCTACTTCAAGATCAACGGTCCGTCGAGTACTACCGTTCGTGCCTCCACTAAATTTTTCCACATGATACCATATAAGACCTTATATTCCAAACTATCACACTTCCATAGCGATGCGGATCTTCGCTAAATTTTCGAGACTTGGATCTTATCCAAAAAATGTTATGGTGATAACATAGGCTCCAACTAGGGATTCTATCCTCCCTACGAGGTAGCAAAAAATTGTAGACCCGGTTCCTGATGCATTGGGATGCTCCCAAAACATGTATGTGTACCCTACTCTGAATTGTCACCAGTGTCTGCTGAAAACCAAATTCTGCACATTGCTCTTAACTGGATACTGAACACTGAATACACTACTGAAAACTAACTATACACAATACTTGAAATCTAAACTGAAAAATGATTGACCAACAAGATTATTCGCACACTCCTACCTACTCTAAAAATGATGAAATGAATACTCAATCAAGTGATGCTAAAGTGCCAATGCAGCCAATCAAGCAATTAGCTCCCTGATTCTCCTCTGCTCACATATTTCTTAAGCAGGCACACATCTTTCTCCGAGATCGGGGATTGGAAAAAATGGTTTTGAGTAGACCTTTTTTTTCCCTGATGTACCTATGGTGTTTCCACACATCCACAAATAAAACGAAGGTAGTTTTCCCCGACCCACCTTCGAATCATTATCCTTCGCGCTACTTCACAGCCCGATATGTGCTTCAACCGTTGATCCGGGATACTTCAAGATTAAAGGTCTGTTGAGTCCTACCTTTCGTGCCTCCACTAAATTTTTCCACATGATGCCACATAAGACATTATCTTCCAAACTATCACAATTCCATAGCGATGTGGCTCTTCGCTAAATTTGCAAGACTTGGATCCTATCTGAAATTTTTTATGGTGATAAAATAAGCTCCAACTAGGGATGTTATCCTCCCTACAAGGTAGCAAAAAACTGTATACCCAGTTCCTAATCCATTGGGATGATACCAAAACATGCATGTGTACCCTGCTTTGAACTGTCACCAGTGTCTGCTAAAAACAAAATTCTGCACACTGCTCTTAACTGGATACTGAACATTGAATACACTGCTAAAAACTAACTGTACACAATACTTGAAATCTAAACTAAAAAATGCTTAACCAACAAGATTATTCGCACACTCCTACATACTCTAAAAATGATGAAATGAATACTCAATCAAGTGATGCTAAAGTGCTAATGCAGCCAATCAAGCAATTAGCTTCTTGATTCTCCTCTGCTCTCATCTTTCTTAAGCAGGCAGACAAATGTAAAAGATGGCAGCTAAAAACAAAAGTTGAATCCAAAACTTGAGCTTATGAATGAAACAAATTCCCCCTTCACTGAAGACTATAATAGGATGGCCACCAGATCTTGAAAAACATGAAAACTCACTTCTTCTTGATGAACAAAAACAGAAAGACAAGCCTCTTTCATAAGTGTTTGTTTCTCTTTCTCTATTTTTTCTGTTCTGAGAAAATTTTCGAATGAAATGGCAACAATAGGCTTGTCTACTCTTCTATGCATATCAACAAAAATATTAATACATTCTTGAACATATTCAAATGTGATAGCCATATTATGTGTATCAAGGCTATCCTCTTGTTCATCAAACAATTCTGATTTGGTTTCATTAAACTTCTAGAAATTTGTTTGAGGACTATCATTTTGACTTTCAAATGAATGAATGGAAATAAGTTCTTTCTCATAATCTTCTTGCAAATGTGAAAAACTAACATGTATTATTTCACAGTCTAGAGTTTCCATGGATTCATTTTTAAAACCATGATTTTCAAATGAATCAAATAAAACCATTGTCTCTTCATTATCTTTCTGTATTTCTAATTGGAAAGTGGCATACACTATATTGTTGCTTTCCTAAAACTCTATGTCATTTGTTTGTTTATTGCTTGAAGTTTTCATAGATGTAGTTTCAGAATCCTCATCCACGTCTAGGCCACTTAGAATTTGAACAACCACATCATTCATAGGGGAAGAAAGACAACTTTGAAACACTTTGTCTTGTTGGAAATCTTGTTGAATATCTTTATCAAGTTCAAGAGAAGGAAAGTGACTTTTAACAACAATTTCTTGATCAGCTTCATCTTCTACCAAAGGAGGGGATACTATTTGTTGTTTGGATGAATATTCATAAAGGGATTATATGATTTCATCATTCATACACTCTTCATTTACAAAAGCATTTTCAAGGTACTTAATGAAATGTTCACAAAATTCACAACAATCTTCAAACACCAATGATAAAGAATTAGATTCTCCATAATGCTTAAAGAATGTTATATGGAAATCTTTAAGAGACTATAAGCTACCTGGTTTTAAACCTTCATACCATAATCTTTCTTTCCCCCCTAAAGTAGCCATAAACATTTTCATCAAACAATCCTCATGAAATTCAACCCCCAACTTACATATGTGCATGTGAAATCTAATCAAGTGCAAGGCAACATCATTTCCTTCCCCATCTTCAAATTTAGGGAAATATTTTTGCCAATTTATGTGAGGAATACGATTTGGAAAGCCAAGAATATGAGATCAATTCATTGGAGCATACCTTGTAGATATTGAAAACATCTTTGGACAGTGGAGTCGCCAATGATGTTTTGGAAGTTGGATTATGCATTGAAAGTGGAGTCGCCAGTGCAAATTCAAATTTCTGGATACTTCTACCAGTGGAATCACCTTCAAACCGATTTTTTGATGTGTGGAGTTGACAGAGAAGGAAGACAACCAATATGTGACTAAGTGTCTTTTGCTCTCATACTTTAGAACTCAACCATGTCATTCTTCCCAAGGAAAAATTTTCGATTTCGTCCCCGGCAACGACGCCAAAATGTTAGCACTCTGTAAATTTTGGGTGGTTGATAAACAAATGATAGAGGTAACTATTTCAACCAGCTTTAGAGCTAAGACACTAGGTTTCTCAACTCATAGAGGGATATCTCATGTCACTTTATATTTCTTTGGAAATTGGTGGCTAGATTTGATTTGTTTAGGGTTTTTTTAATAAAGTTGTTGGCGAGGAAGGGGAGGAACACTTTGGGCTATGTAGTCAAAATTTTGAAATTGAATGAAAACATTGACTGGACTGTAGAACTCTCCAGAGGATAAAGGCTAAATGAGGCAATGAATTTGAGTTATAAATTGAATTAAATTAGAGTGGTAAGAGGAAAGAGAAACAGATAACTGCATCAAAGCATTACATGAATGAGTTCTAAATTAGCTAAGAAGAAACATACACAGTGTAAATTGCTTAAGCCGAGAGCATGAAATGATGAATTCTGGGCCTTTAACTCTCCAAATTAAACAGAAGAAAAATGCATATGGCATAAAAGATCACAGGAAAAGAATACAACGAGGGAAGACAAAACTCATATCACCAGCATTAGAATCTTTTCATAGATACTCCAAAGCTACTGCATTTGTATTAATACACTCAAAATCTCTAACACTTATACAGTTTGAGTTCCTTCAGTGTGCAACTGGTTACAATAACTGAAATGAAACGTTTTAGCTTCTACAATGATTACAAATGACGGTTTTCAGAAAAAAATGTTTCATGATCCCTGCAGATTCCTCTGATGGTCCAACTCCTTCCTCTACATTCTGTTTGAAATGTCACTCATAATCTTTCAAATATAATTGCATCTATCCATATTCTCATTAAACATTTGGGAATAATATATTTGAAATAAAAATAATTCCCAAATATTTTCTATCCTGTAGAATTAAATTTCCATAATTTAATTCATGTACGTGGTTCTTTTAAAACCATGTCTTGTTTGCCCAATTCACCATTTCATTGTAAAAAAAAATTATTGTTACCATTTACTGTGTAATGTTTTTCCAATTTATCGTTTTACTGTGAAAAAACATTTACTGTGTATTTTTCCAGTTTACCGTCTTTGGTAAAATACCTTTTATCTTCTTCTTTTACTTCTCTAAATATTTGGATAAAGAATTATCCAAGTCTTTGTTCACGTGCATCTTCCCATTTAAATATTTTTCATGGAAATAAACATCAGTCTCCTTGATTTTTAAAATTTAAATCTTATCTCCGTAAAACCTTTTCACCGTGAGGAGGAATTTCATTTATTAGAAATTCAATATTTGTTGTTGAAATGCACTCCTGGAAAAATGTTACACATTAAACATATGATAAATGGTGCATTTATTAAATCGGGCTTTGGCTGGAGTGGTTTAATCCAAACTGCATTTACCTCCGATGTGCTCCATGTAAAAACACGTGTCCACCAAATAAACCATGGTAGTTTTTCCTGGCCCGCCTTCACATAATTAACCCCCTCTCTATTTCAATCCCCGATATGTATGTGTGCCCTCCATCCAACCTTTGACTTTTCCTCATTATAAATTGAGATTCGTGCCCATGATATGATTTGACGTGATTCCATAAATTAAATATTGGATTAAATATTAATATAAATATTTTAATATAAAAATATTTATATTAATAATAATAAACCCTTTTTCTCTATTTTCTAAGGACTTTGGGCATATGAGGCTTAACACATGACTTTTTGGATAGGATTAGGTTGCTTAATAAAATGAATATTTTTTATTTTCAACGGTAATATGAATATAAGGGTAAAAATGAGCGAAGTGATGCAACTAAGGGATTTATATAAGAATTAAGGCTAGGTATAGGCTTGGGATATTTGGCAATTTTTTACTCATGGAGTACATGACCATTTTGGATGATCCATTGGGTGAAGTATTTAGGTGATCGGAGCTTGACAGAGCTGGTGAAAAAGTCTTAAAATCTGAGTGGAAATATAACACAAGGACAAGCTGTTTTGGAAAAATAAAATGCAGATTAGCATGTCATAATACCATCAACTTCCGATATCGGGGGTTGGAAAAAATGGTTTTGAGTAGACCTCTTTTTTCCCTGATGTACCTATGGTGTCTCCACACATCCACAAATGAAACGAAGGTAGTTTTCCCTAGCCCGCCTTCAAATGATTATCCTTCGTGCTACTTCACCGCCCAATATGTGCTTCAACCGTTGATTCGGGCTACTTCAAGATCAAAGGTCCGTCGAGTCCTACCTTTCGTGCCTCCACTAAATTTTTCCACATGATGCCATATAAGACCTTATCTTCCAAACTATCATACTTCCATAGTGATGTGGCTCTTCACTAAATTTTCGAGACTTGGATCCTATCCGAAAATTGTTATGGTGATAACAGGGTCGACTGGGCCAAAATGATGAAATGCTCTTGTAAGAACAAGTAGTCACAAAACCTTTCGAGAGATGGGAAATAGACTTCATTGGCCCCTTCAACCTGAAGTCAAATCATAAGGCCTATATACTATTTTCAATAGACTACATGACCAAATAGGTAGATGCATAAGCCTTGTCAAACACAACAAAGGAAGTAGTCATTAAATTTATTTTCAAATTATTTGTACGCTATGGATTACCCAGGGAAGTAATCATTGATAGAGGGTTGCAATTTACATTTCATAGAATCATGACCACCCTGAACAATTATCATATTAAACAAAAAGTTATTTCCCCATACCACCCGCAGGCAAATAGATAAGTAGAAAGCACCAATAAAGTCTTGGAGGCAATTTTGACAAAAATAGTCTCAACAAACCGTCAGAATTGGGAAACCGAGCTTCCAAATGCCTTATGGGCTTATCATAAAATGTTGTGTAACACCACTGGCTACTCTCTTTATCATTTAGTATATGGTAAATAACCTATCTTTCCAATTGAGTTTGAGATCAAGACTCTAAGGATGGCCCAGGAGATTGGACTTGATCTTACAGAGGCACATAAATAGTGCCTACAACAGCTCAATGAGTTGGACGAAGAACACCTGTCCGCCCTAGAGTGCACAACTATTATTTAGCAGCAAAAAGCTAACTGACACGATAAACATATCAAGAAGAAATCCTTCCAGAAAGGTGATTGGGCACTTCTCTATGATTCCAGATTTTAGGATTTTCCTGGAAAATTACAGACAAGGTGGTTGGGACCATATGAAATTAATGAAGTTCATGATAATGGCACTGTCACTTTAGTTACCATAGACGGTTTTGGTTCTCCTTTTCTGGTAAATGGACACCAGCTACAACTCTACCATCAGTTTCCTTCAAAAGAATCCTTCTGCCAAGAAGTAAGTAAGGACCCTATTGTTCAGATTTTAGTTGGCTCAGAAGGTAACCCAGTAGCCTCAACTTCATAAATGACGATTTTTATCAGCACTGTACATATTGTATATAGATTTCTTTACATATTTGATTGATTTTTTAGTATTTACTTTTAAGAAAAGTCACTTGAGAAAGTAAAAACTAGAAAAGATGACTGTAATGAATATAATTAGCACTCTTTTTTGCTCCTTGCTCCTATCTCACTTTGCAAAAATGCAGTAAGTATAAACCTTATTTTCACAAGAATATGAACATGTCTGCATGATACTAATAGACCATCCAATACTTTGATTAATGAATAAACTTACCCATAGAAATTGAATGAATTTAGTTGATGACTAATCAATCATAGATTCACTAAAACAAAAATGTTTGTGGGAGTTTTTTCCAATAAATTAATTAGRTGGGTAAAAATTTGAACATCATCGCTGATGTTCATTCAAAACGAAACRATTATTGTTCCTTTGAAAAGAACAATTGTTGTCACCTTCGCACGATTGTTGATTCCTTTGCATATGATTGTCATTCCTTTGAAAAGAACAATTGTTGTCACCTTCGCATGATTGTTGTTCCATTCATAGGTAATACCATCCATTMAAAATAACGATTGTCATTCCTTTTGTCACACTATTGTTCCCTTTATAATGCATGTTGTTACTTTTCGATAGTGTTGTTTATTCGAAAGGAACAACTGCGRCTCCTTCCATGTTTTTATTATTGTTCTTCCTTTTTATCAAAAAAACACGATTCTTTTTTAACAAAGCATGCATTATTATGTCAGTCACTCCTTTGGGTATGACCTTCACTAATCCATTTTCATCAAAACTATTTTTTTTTTGTCATTTTTTTGGGATCATTTAACATACCTTAGCGAACTATTTTTCGATTGATTTCTCTGAATCATCTTAAAAAATGTTTGCAATTCATTAACCACCATAATTCATTTCTTTCCCCTATACATCTACATATACTTGAATGATAATTTCTTTCATATCATAATAAGGAATCTCAAACACATTCTTACTTGGCATTCTTACACTTCTTATGCCATCCCTCACTCTTAAGGAGTAGATGAGACTCCCTTGATAAAGCCTAAAAAAAAAAAATATCATCAAAACAAAAGGAAGTTTTTAACAAAGTAATAAAATTATCCCACAAAGGATAGGGGGTCTCATCACGATCCAACCTACCAAGATCATCAAATAATAACATAAGTGGCATTCCCACTATGGCTACCACACCAGGGCAATAGCCTTTGGCATTTTTTTTTGTCAAAGGACAAGAGGTCTCACCACGAGCTGACTTGTTCACTTAAGTTACGATCTAGTGAGTGGCATTATCAACATCTAGCTACCAAACCAAGATAATGGTATTCTTGGGAAAGACAATTCAAACTATTTATTAAGGATACGGGCTCATCTATGGGTTAAAAGGCAACCCTGTCGAGGCTATGGACGCCTGTTGGCAGTAGTGGTGTGCCTGTGATATCGAAGTTTACCTTAAATATGCCAAGTTTTAGTGTGTTCTTAGATTTCCTTTTCTAAACAATGAGGTTATCATTCTATTTATATCCAATAAACAAGGGAAAGTAACAACATTATGATATGTGGAACATTTTAATACACGTGAACAAATTTAAAATTATTCAAAATATTTTTCCTCAAACTGTTTCTAACATAGGTATGACAATTCGAATTTCCCACACAAAGTGATTATTATCATAATTACCACTAAACTGACTTTTGAAAAGTTATTAATGATTGTATTTCCAGCGGCGACGACGACATAGTAATGAAACCTCACAAGAACTATCTTCCATTATTACACTCATACATTTTGACGGTCGAGGTTGACCTTTCCATTTATGGGGGGAATATGATCAACACATTTACCGATAGATTACAATGAGTGCAGTAAATGAGAAAAATTCACATTTTTATACAGAGTGATGTTCTATATTTGCTATTTCTATTGTTTCAAAAACTGGTTGAGTTAAACTACAACAAGGAATGATAGTTGTCCTCACCTACTCACAAGAAAACATGGGTAGACGAAGTGTGCACTAGGAGCCCACATTACTACAGGGATCTAAGTAGGAAAGAGAAGTCCTACACCGTCTAGGGTGGACAGAGTACTTCAACCAGTTGCAATGATATGACACAAACATCTTGCTCGAAGTTTTCCAGAATTTCCAGGGAGGAATTTCCATGGTTCGAAATGTATGAATTCCAGTCACTGAGAAAATTGTAGCAGAGGTTACAGGCCTTCCCAACATAGGCATACAATGGACTGGGATATATATGTCGCTCAAAGAGGTTGTGTAATATTTCGTAGATCATGTATAAGAACTTGATAAAAAGGGAAAGGGACTTAACCACAACACTCTCAACAATCCATGGAAAGAGCTGGTAGGCATAATACAAAGGTATATCACCTGCGACAAAAGGTATGATGTGATCCAGCCACGCCACCTCAAATTGTTAACAACAGTTAGTAATAAATTTACCATTTATTATAAATTCCATGTTACATAAAGTTGCTATGAGAATGCAGAAGGCTAAAGATCTTGTTACTATCATTAGCCACCATGGATCAGTGAAATTGATAGTAAATAGGGCCCTGAGTAAAAATAAAATAACCTGGGGTGATCTAATCGAGGCTAATAGGCCTCTACAACTAGAACAACTCGAATTGCATCATGAAAACCCACCACAGGGAATTGAGGCAGCACAGGAAGGGGGAGACACCGCTCAAGTAGAAGTTCCATTACTCCAGCTTGAAATTGAGACAAGCTGGGAAGGAAGAGACAATACCCAAGTGGAAGTTCCATTACCTTAGTCAAAGAATGAGGCAGACCCCATCCCACTGGCAGAAACTCAGTCCTCGCTGGCAAAAACTTCAAAGAAAAAGAGAAAAAGGACAATTGTTGTCCCTAAAACCCCTACTAAGAAGAAAAGAAGAAGAAAACAGATATAATAGCCTGGAGAAACCCAGGAAATGATGCAGTAGAGAAACCCTCATAGGAATATATTCAAGGAATCGAACATACAAAAAAAACCCGACAAGAAAACACTAAGGAAGATACCCAACCATCACTGGAATGCCTTAGAGAATAGTTTTTCAAAAGCTATGAGGTGGAAATGGCTCAAGTTCTAGTGAATTTAGGGACATCAATTGACAAAGACACAAACATGTCTGAAGAACACCAAGCACCACCTGCATTTTCAAACCCTGCTTTGGACCCCCCTGACATAGAAATGACATTCCCTGAAGATACAAAACAAGTTGAGGTAAACAACCCTATAGAGAAGACATAACACATAGAGGAAATAGGGGAATAGTCATTGGCTGATCAAGATGAAGAAAAACTTGACATTCCTCATAAACATAAAACAACAGATAGAGGCCACAATAAAATAAAGAAATTGAAGAAGGAAAACAACTTGTTGAGAAAGAGGGTTAAAAATATCAAAGTGTTAAAGAAGAAAGTTCGTAGACTGAAAGAAATAATTAAATAATTAAGGAAACAACTAGAGCAAGCTAACAAGGAATATGAAAGGAAGAAGTCTAAAAATCCTAGAACACAGGGAAGGAACCCACTTCCTAGGAGGACAATCGATACAAGTTCTGTTGGAACACAGACAGAGTTACATGCCCCTAGAGAAATAGTAGAAATGGAACCTCAAACTGATATTCCAACAGCAGAGGAAGAAGTTGTCCAAAATGAAGAACATATTCCTTTGGAGGCACATGAAATGGAAGCTCAACCAGAAATTCTAGAAGAATCAATTGCTCAACCTGAGGAAGTGATTCCCACAAATTTTCTTGCTCCTCTGGAGACCATTGATGCAGAAACCCAGACATATGTCCCAGGAACATAAGAGATAGTTTGTTAGACTGAGGAAGCATTTCAGTCTCCTGAATAGAGTGATGTCATTAACAGGTTAGAGGCAGAGCTCGTGCAAGCCCAAAAAGCCCTGACTCAAAGCAGAGATGAAATGGTGACCATGGCATAAAATCAAAGAGTTGTTAAACAAATTAAATCCATGCTAGCACCAGAAAACGAGACTTAATCTGGGCTAACTAAGGCTCAAGGGATAACAAAGAAAATACAAGGCCAATTAGATAAAGCTTTGGAGAAAATCAAAGATTTTTTTTATGTCTACACTAATGCAATAGATTGGAGGGCTACTGCTACTAATTATACCTTGTTTTTATTAGAGCGTTATTTGTTGTTGAGGGTGAAATCTATTAGAGAAGTTAAACCAATTAAATTCACCATTGTCTCTGAGTTTGTTTCATGTTTTAGAGAGCATGAATAGAAGGTGCAATATTTTATGTGTGAGCTATACCTCCACAAATTCATCTTGGAAGATAACACGAAAGAGAACCCTAACCCTTTTATTGGGGATATACAGTTTCAAGCATTCCTATCCTTTACTAAAAATCAAATCAACTGGGCTAAAGCTCACAAGGCCTTCATGAAGAGGGAGACTGGGCTAGATCTCTAGATCAGAGGGGAACCTCCAAAATCCTTCCCAGCCATCATGTGACACAGAACATTCATGAAAAKGGAAGGGGTTGTGGACTCTGTATCCCCTATCCACTGATAGGTTATACGTTCAGGCATAACACATTTTATAGAACTTAAAGAAGAAGCTCTTGCTTCCTCCAAGTTAAGATGGGATGCCTCCCCAAATGAAATCAAGAGTAGGGAACCCTTTGGTTTCAAAAACATTTTTGCAGCTACCATCAGAGTGGAAAGGTATACCAGAATTATCCAAGAGGAAGGACTTGCCTGGATTGGGTGCAGATATAATCCCCCTATTATCTAGTTTCCTCGAGAGGGTTACCAGAGAGATTATCAAATTAATAGGAAGAAGAAAGAATATACTTTTGGATAGCTCAAATGCAAGAATAGCTTTAGGGAACCTGGTGAACCAACATTTCCTCCTTACAGCATCACTTCTTTACATGTAAGATCTGATCTTGCATGAGGACATGCAAGAAGGTAGGCTGAGGGGTATGTTGAGTTGTGAAAAAGGTACAGATATCCTCCTTATTCCCACGGTTTATGATATAATCTTGATTGACTTTTCTGTTAATTAGGAATAATTAGGATAGAAAATGATTAAAATATCTTCTAGAAATATTATTGAGTAATATTAAATAAATTCTAAAATACAGTTGGAATTGTTTGATTTTATTACAGGAATGGATAAATATTGTTAAACCCAAGATAGCTAAGGAGATTTTGAATATGCGTAGGCTATTGGAGGTTGAAGACATTGGGTGCAAAGAAGTTTCGAGGGAGATTAATTCTCTATTTTTTAAACTTTATAAATAGTAAAAGAAATCCTGAGGATCTCTCGATCCTTAGTACAACTTAATTTACCCATGCCATTGTCATATATAGAGGATAATGAATCCTGGAAAGGATCATCTAAGAATTTTGTCCAAGTATTCAGAACTCATAATTGCTCTGTACAAGCAGTTTTTGTAAATGTTGTACCAGTTATGGAATTAATAGAAGCTTTGAGCGTTTTCATCATTTTTGCATACTGAGTTTCTAGCAGCAGTGCTTCTAAGGACCGAAGGCCCAGTCTAAAGGAGTCACTGTCTCAATCTATAATTGTATCAGTTTGATTTCTTCTCTGTGATTTAAATCTCTTTTGAAATAGTTAAGATAAATGCATAAGTGTGTTAATGATTTTATGTTGTTTGCTTACAGAAGATAGGTGCTTCATTTGAATGTTATCGATTGGTGTTCCAGTCTCCATTGTTGTAGTTTACTTCTTGACAGTTCCTATCATTTTCACACACGTTGTCCCTTTTGCTTAAATTAACATTTGATGTCTCTTTCGCTTAAATTAACATTTGTTGTTCCTTTTCACTTAAATTAACATTTGTTGTTTCTTTCATTTGTTGTTCTTTCTCAATTTACAGAACTTAGTTATTTATTTCCAGCGGATTAAATAATTATCGATAGATCAGTTTATCAAGCCTTTCATATATTCAATTAATGTTTCTTAATTAGATCAATTCAACAATTCAGTTAATGCCTTTAATTCACAACATGTTATAAATCAGATTTGAATTCTGTTAAGTCATTGAGATCCTTGAGAGCCCAAATCTAGAATATAGGCTGGATTTGAGTCATTGAGATCCTTTGTGGATGATGTGATTTCTTGTAGTTTTCTTTGTCCAGTCCCGTTGTGTTGTTGGTTCAACCCTTGGGAAAATTCGTGCTAACACATGATTTGTGTTGTGGGTTCTCTTGGATGGCTTGGGGCTCATGTTGGGTTCTTTCTTACCAGGGCGCGTGGCTTCTCTGCGCGTCAAGAGGAGTGGTGTCAGTCCATTCTCTCAAGGATCTAGACCGTATATTTTTATTTTTGAACTTTCTTCCCATGAATTTAACAAGCATTGTTTCCTTTGAGGAAAGCGTTAAACGCCAACGAATTTAACAACAACGTTTTTCCTTCAAAGAACGTTAATGACAACGAATTTATCAACAATATTTTTCCTTTAAATAAAGTGTTAATGCCAGTGAATTTAACAACAGTAATTTCCTTTAAAGTAACGTTAATGACATCGAATTTAACAACAATATTTTTTCTTTAAGGAAGGATTTAACGCCAGTGATTTTAACAGTTGTAATTTCCTTTAAAGAACATTAATGACAACGTATTTATCTCCACCAGAAAGCAGGTATTATTCCTTTAGAGAAATAAAACATTGATGACAGAAAATTATTCGTTGATGACATCTTGATATATTATCGAGTATTCGTTGATGACATCTTGATATATTATCGGATGAAGGAATATCATGATGAACTTTTACGATTGGTAATACAGTGTTTTAAGAGTACAATTTATGGGAAATAGTCACAATGCTATCAAGGATTCATTTCTTATGAAATCTTATCTCCAATGAAGGTGTATTTCTAGATCTAGCGAACCTAGAGGATATTATGGAGTGGCATGCACTGACGAATGTCCCAGAAGTGTGTAGCTTCATGGTTTTAGAAGGATATTATCGATGATTTGTCGAGGGTTATGCAAAGATAGAAAATCCAAAGTTCAGAATCGAAGAAGAAGAAAAAGAAGTTTGTGTGAACTGAGAAATGCACAGAAGAATTTAGAAGGCTCAAGGAGTTGTTGATGAAAACACCAAAACTAAAATTCCCTGGCGTGGACGAGGGTTTATTGGTATGCCTAGATGCATCCAAGGAATCCTTAGACTGAGTCTGAGGCAAGACGATTGAGTGATCGCTTACATCTCGAGGAAGTTAAGGAAGCATGAGGAGGACTATGTGACACATGATTTCGATTTGTTAGAGATCGTGTATGCCCTGAAAGTGTGGAGATACTACCTGGTTGGATGGAAATTCAAACTAAAAATGGACCACTGTGGTTTACAACATCTTTTTACGCAAAATGAATTGAACGCACGACAAAAGAATTGGTCATAACTGCTTATCGATTACGATTTGATATTTCCTACATAAAGGGAATAATGAATAGAGTGGCAGACAGGTTGAGTCAGAGACCATGCGTATTTTCAGTGATACCTCTTCAAATGAATCTACTTGAGAAGATTCTAACTACAACGCGATGTTGACTGGTATAAAGAGGGTAAGGAATTTTTTGGGTAAGACACCATGTTGGTACCAAAATTGAGGGATATATTATGGGCAACAACATATCTTTTTGATATAATAACTAGATTTACTTACAGCCCAACGACGAATTGAGAAGTTTTGATCTTATGAGAATCTCACAGAGTAGTGTACATGGCTCATCCAGGATTCATGAAGATGAGGACCGACCTTAAGCCCTTATTATTTCGGAAGGGATGAAGGTGGACTTTGTCAACTGCATGGCGAGATGTATGGAAGGTTGGTGGGTGAAGGTTGAACATAGACATCCAACAGGATTGTTGAGACCACACGCTATTTTAAAATTGACATGGTAGTTCATTTCAACGGACTTCACTATTGAATTTTCGCTGACAGCAATGAGGCACAACTCGATTGTTATGGCAGTTGACACTTTGACGAAGAGTTAACATTTTTTCCTTGTGCATGCAACGCATCCAGTGCTAGGTATAGATAGATTTTGTATCAGCAATATTTTGAGACTGCCAGACGTACTAAGGGAATCGTATCTGATAAGGGATTCAGTGTTTGCAAGACGATTTTGGATGAGTTTCCCAAGAGTCCTTGGGAACAACAATAAACTTTAGTACAACATGTCCTTGAGATAGATAGGTTGACCAAAGGAACAACCCATTTTAGGAAGGTTGTGTTGTGCATGTGTGTGTTCGACCAACATAAATGTTGGGATTATTTATGGTCAATGGTCATGTTTGTGTGCAACAACAACCATCAAAGCACCATTAATATGGGTCATTTTAGTTTTTGAATGGGAGACCGTGTCAGACACCTTTGAGTTGGGATCGACTTGAGGATGGGGTCCTGGTAGGACCAAAAGAGATCCATGAATTGAAAGAACATTTACAAATGATACGAAAGGGGATGGAAGAAGCAAAGGATCAACAAAAGGGTTGCCACTGTGCATCATGTTCACCATAATTATTAAGGGCCTAATGGATAGCCATGCCTCATTATTTGAGGCGTTGCGCGATGTTTATCTTGTATCCATGTGTGACTCTAGGTTCATGATACTACGCATGTGAATGAATTGAGTTATTGGCATATGTGGGGTGAGGGTGTTCGCACGGTGAAGCCAATCCACTTTTTGGACCATTGCATTCGACAACTATGGCATCGAACTGTTGATAGGGTCAAGGTATAGTAGGGAAATTATATTCCACACTCATCTACCTAGGAGGACGCATATGATATGTGTTAGCAGTTTCTATTTTGGTTGATGGCCAAACATTTATATATTGTCAGATACTTTATTTATGCATTTGTATACTATGAAACTTTGGGACGAAGTTTAAAACAAGAGGGGGTGTATGAAACATCATGTTCTTAAGCACACTTTTGATGTGACTTATTCTTTAAGTAAACTTGCATGCAAGTGATCCGGTTCATTATATGAATGATTACTTCATTTATGGATTATAATGATCAGATTGTGATTTATGATGTTATGTTATGTTATTATGTATAGAAAAGTGTTATTGACTAGTTCCTCCTAAGTGTGTAGGACTCTTGATAGGTTGAGGATGCTGACAACATCGATGGACCTCATTGGACTCCAGGTCGAGTCAAGGAATGGATTGTTTATGGTTTGTGTATTTATGTTATTGCATAAGTGACATTTGGATGATATAATCTGATGTTGTTTATGGATCGTTGACATGTTGTTGATGGATGCAGGCTGACAATATCTTGCTAATAAGACTCACATTTGGAGTAGAGGGGTCATGCATGACAACCAGAGACATTGAGGGAGAGGTGTGGCAACATCCATACCACAACCTACTAGCACTCTCATCGTGGCTCGAGTTGTAGGTTAACGATTACCTAGTTTTAGAAGACCCACGATGCCATGAGGGCAGACTTTGACAGTTTCTCACGATGATTATAAGGGGGGTGCAATAAGGTAGGGTCCTTATTCCTTAGAGGCCCTTAGTCTCCCACAAGGTCACCTAACGGAGTATTGACTACAGGGGTTTGACGTCTACCAAAATCAATCAAAAATAGAGTGGGACCCTTGAAGCATGTAGTGTGTCTTGAAGGTCACGTTGCACAAATAAAACATGAATGCAAAGTGAGTGGCACCCTTGGAGCATGTAGTGCGTCTTGAAGGGAATATCGTGATTTTAACTTTGGCATACATCTTGTGTTCTTTGTGTTCCTTGTGGAGATGATTTGTTGATGATATGTTTCTGATATGTATTCACATATAAATTATTATCAATTACAAAAATGAGTAATGAGAAAATGTTGAATGTTAGCTAAGGAGTTTTTGTGTAAGAGGGAAGTTTTGGGAAAAAGATCCCCACACTCATTCACCGCCCCCCCTCTAAGTGTGGTAGGTGTGTCCAACAGAAGTTACATTACTCCAGCCTTAAATTGAGACAACCTGGGAAGAAAGAGACAATACCCAAGTGAAAGTTCCATTAGCTTAGCTAGAGAATGAGGCAAACCCCATCCCACTGGCATAAACTCAGTCCTCACTGGCAGAAACTTCAAAGAAAAAGACAAAAAGGACAATTGTTGTCCCTAAGACCCCCACTGTGAAGAAAAGAAGAAGCAAACAAACATAACAACCTGGAGAAACCAAGGAAATGATGCATACATAGTAGCTCTCATAGGAATATATTTAAGGAATCAAACAGATAGAACAAACCTCATAAGAAAACACTCGGGAATATACCCAACCATCACTGGAACACCTTACAGAACAATTCCTCAAAAGTTATGAGGTGGAAATGGCTCAAGTTCTAGGGAATTTAGGGACATCAATTGACAAAGACACAAACAGGTCCAAACAACACCAAGCACCACCTTCATTTTCAAACACTGCTTTGGACCCCCCTCAAATAGAAATGGCATTCCCTAAAGATACAAAACAACCTGAGTTAAATAGCCCTGTAGAGTAGACATAACACATAGAGGAAATAGGGGAACAATCATTGGTTGATCAAGATGAGCAAAACCTTGACATTCCTCATAAACATAAAACAATAGACAAAGGCCACAATAAAATAAAGAAATTCAAGAAGGAAAAGAAGTTGTTGAGAAAGAGGGTTAAAAAAATCAAAGTGTTAAAGAAGAAAGTTGGTTGACTCAAAGAAATAATTAAAGAATTAAGGAAACAACTGGAGCAAGCTGACAAGGAGTATGAAAGGAAGAAGTCTAAAAAGCCTAGAACACAGGGAAGGAACCCACTTCCTAGGAGGAAAATACATACAAGTTCTATTGGAACATAGACAAAGTTGCATGCCCCTAAAGAAATAGTTGAAATGGAACCTCAAACTGATATTCCAGTAGCAGAGGAAGCAATTGTCTAAAATGAAGAACGGATTCCTTTGGAGGCACATGAAATGGAAGCT
The DNA here is from genome assembly GCA_010110895.2 of Picea sitchensis. Taxonomy (NCBI): domain Eukaryota; kingdom Viridiplantae; phylum Streptophyta; class Pinopsida; order Pinales; family Pinaceae; genus Picea; species Picea sitchensis. Next base: position 91,784 of record SNQJ01S0020911.1, read on the forward strand.
CAACCAGAAATTCAAGAAGAAGAAACTGGTCAACCTAAGGAAGTGATTCCCACAAATTTTCCTTCTCCTCTGGAGACCATTGATGCAGAAACCCAGACATATATCCCAATAACAGAAAAGACAACCTGCCAGACTGAGGAAGCATTTCAATATCCTGAAAAGAGTAATGTCATTAATAGGTTAGAGGTAGAGCTGGTGCAAGCCCAACAAGCCCTAACTCAAAGCAAAGATGAAATGGTGACCATGGAAGAACATCAAAGAGTTGATAAACAAATTAAAGCCATGTCAACACCAGAAAACGAGACTTATTATGAGCTAACTAAGGCTCAAGGGAATAAAAAGAAAATACAAGGCCAATTAGATAAAGCTTTGGAGCAAATCAAAGAATTTGTTTATGTCTACACTGATGCAATAGATTGCAGGGTTTCTTCTACTAATTATACCTTGTTTTTATTAGATCTTTATTTGTTGTTGAGGGTGAAAGCTGTTAGAGCATGTAAACCAATTAAATTCACCACTGTCTCTGATTTTGTTTCATGTTTTAGAGAGCAGAAAGACAAGGTGCAATATTTTCTGTGTGATTTATACCTCCACAACTTCATCTGGGAAGATAATAGGAAAGATAACCCTAGGCCTTTTATTAGGGATATACAGTTTCAAACATTCCTTTCCTTTACTAAAAATCAAATCAAGTGGTCTAAATATCACAAGACCTTCATGAAGAGGGAGACTGGGTTGGATCTATGGATCAGAGGCGAACCTCCAAAAGCCTTCCTAGCCATCATGCGACACAGAACATTCATGAAAAGGGAAGGGTTTGTGGACTCTTTATCTCCTATCCATCGACAGGTTATACGTTCAGGCATAGAACATTTTAGGGAACTTAAAGGATACGCTCTTGTTGCTTCCAAGGTAATATGGGATGCCTCCCCAAATGAAGTCAAGAGTAGGGAACCCTTTGGTTTCAAAAATGTTTTTGCAGCTACCTTCAGAGTGGAAAGGTATACAAGAATGATCCAAGAGGAAAGACTTTCCTAGATTGGGTACAGATATAATCCCCCTATTATCTGGTTTCCTCCAGAGGGTTACCAGAGAGATTATCAAATTAATAGGAAGAGGGAAGAAGCTACTTTTGGAGAGCTCAAATGCAAGAATGGATTCAGGGAACATGGTGAACCAACCTTTCCTCCTTACAACATCATTGCTTTACATGTAAGATCTTATCTTGCATGAGGACATGCAAGAAGGTAGGCTGGGGGGTATGTTGAGTTGTGAAAAAGGTACAAATATCGTTCTTATTCCCAGGGTTTATGATATAGTCTTGATTGACTTTTCTGTTAATTAGGAATAATTAGGATAGAAAATGATTAAAATATCTTCTAGAAATGTTATTGAGTAATTGAAATTCTAAAATACGGTTGGAATTGTTTGATTTTATTACAGGAATGGATAAATATTGTTAAACCCAAGATAGCTAAGGTGATTTTGAAGATGCCTAGGCTATTAGAGGTTGAAGACATTGGGCACAAAGCAGTTTCGAGGGAGATTAATTCTCTATTTTGTAAAATTTATAAATAGTAAAAGAAATCCCGAGGATCCCTCAGGATAACTTAATTTACCCATGCCATTGTAATATATAGAGGGTAATGAATCCTAGAAAGGATCATCTAAGAATTTTGCCCAAGTATTCAGAACTCAGAATTGCTCTGTACAAGCAGTTTTTGTAAATGTTGTACCAGTTATGGAATTAATAAAAGCTTTGAGCGTTTTCATCATTTTTGCATACTGAGTTTCTAGCAGTAGTGCTTCTGAAGACTGAGGGTCCATTTTGAAGGAGTTACTATCTCAATCTATAATTGTATCAGTTTGATTTTTGCTCTGTGATTTAAATCTCTTTTGCAATAGTTAAGATAAATGCATAAGTGTGTTAATGATTTTATGTCGTTTGCTTACAGAAGATAGGTGCTTCATTTGAATGTTATCGATTGTTGTTCCAGTCTCCATTGTTGTAGTTTGCTTCTTGACAGTTCCTATCATTTTCACACACGCTGTCCATTTTGCTTAAATTAGCATTTGATGTCCCTTTCGATTAAATTAACATTTGTTGTCCCTTCCGCTTAAATTAACATTTGTTGTTTCTTTCATTTGTTGTTCTTTCTCAATTTACAAAACTTAGTTATTTATTTCCAGCAGATTAAATAATTATCGATAGATCAGTTTATCAAGCCTTTCATATATTTAATTAATGTTTCTTAATTAGATCAATTCAACAATTCAATTAATGCCTTTAATTCACAACATGTTATAAATCAGATTTCAATTCTGTTAAGTCATTGAGATCCTTGAGAGCCTAAATCTAGAATATAGGCTGGATTTGAGTCATTGAGATCCTTTGTGGATGATGTGAGTTCTTGTAGTTTTCGTTGTCCAGTCCCGTTGTGTTGTTGGTTCAACCCTTGGGAAAATTCGTGGTAACACATGAGTTGTGTTGTGGGTTCTCTTGGATGGCTTGGGGCTCATGTTGGGTTCTTTCTTACCAGGGCGCGTGGCTTCTCTGCGCGTCAAGAGGAGTGGTGTCAGTCCATTCTCTCAAGGATCTAGACCGTATGTTTTTATTTTTGAACTTTCTGCCCATGAATTTAACAAGCATTGTTTCCTTTGAGGAAAGCGTTAAACGCCAGCGAATTTAACAACAACGTTTTTCCTTCAAAAAACGTTAATGACAACGAATTTATCAACAATATTTTTCCTTTAAATAAAGTGTTAATGCCAGTGAATTTAACAACAGTAATTTCCTTTAAGGTAACGTTAATGACATCGAATTTAACAACAATATTTTTGCTTTAAGGAAGGATTTAATGCCAGTGAGTTTAACAGTTGTAATTTCCTTTAAAGAACATTAATGACAACGTATTTATCTCCACCAGAAAGCAGGTATTATTCCTTTAGAGAAATAAAACATTGATGACAGAAAATTATTTCTGCCAGAAAACATGATTTATTCTAAAAAGGGTTAATGAAAGCAAGTTATCGCTGCCAGAACGCGAGTTTTATTCGCCCTATAAAAACCCTTAATGACAGCTACACCTCCTATCAGAATGCACACCCTTACTCTAAATTGGGACCCATCGTGGCAACAATTTCTTGTCTAGCTGGAAGGAACTAAGTCTAGAAGTCCCACCTGTCAACCCTCTATTTGATGGATGAATAAGTTTGCTATTTTTATTGATTTAATTGTTGACGGTATAAACTTTTAATATTTAAATTTTATGCCTTGTTAATTAAAATTTAAATTTTGGGTTGAATCTCCTTATAAACATTATTTTGTATTGTTCTTGCAAACGAGGTTGTGTAAAACAATTTTCAAATGAAATTATTGTTTTTATAATTTATTTATTTACAAGAAGGAATGGAATTTGTTTATTTACAAGAAGGAATTGATGGGAAGGCACAATAATCACAAAATCCCTTTCTTCTTATTACTGTTACGAGGTGTCTTTATTTACTAAATTAAAGAACGGGTTTTTAGCTGTCTTATTGTAAACTTAATTAAATACCTTAGGGGTCTAGGACTCCACAAGGTACTTGGCCTTTAAATATCCAATGATGTTGTTCATTGATTCGATCACTATCGTCTCTCTTATAATGATTAAATAATCATTATTAGTTATTGATGTCTAATTAAACATGTTCATCCGAGGTGGGATTAGAGGAGAGTGATGACCTTGCAGGGTGGGTTCTAAGGTTGGTTAAGCGTTTACTTCAGTTGATGTCAGAATGCCTTTGTTCATGGATTCCATCTGATAAATGATAGTTAGAGTATTAGGCTTCTTGCGTATTTGGAATTTGCGTCTTAACGGATAGTTTAGATTGTTAGACTTTGTGCGCACTTGAAATTAGATTAACGTTGGTATTAGAATTTAGTCATTTAGTGCCTAACGAATCATTTTGTGATGAATGACCTTTTAAATAAAAGAACAGTTGTGCACATTGATTTTCGTATCACGTACGTCGTGTATTCTCAAACCTCTTACGCGCAACGATAATTGAAGTGTGGAGCATTGTTTAGTCGTAGGACTTCTCGCTTTATGAAATTCATCTAGATGATGAATTAACAAGTTTTCCTTGTGCCCTCATTTATCCATGTTGTTTAATTGAATTAAGAATTTGTAATTACCCTACGCCTCGATTAATTGCGATTTATGGAAGATGGGGGGGTTTGGTTTCTTTTTACACATTAAAAATCAATTGATGATGCCTTCAATCACTCATGTGCAGTGTAATTGTGGATGGTAGAATTCCTAAGTGCTTAGATTAATTGCACTCCTTCTAAGGATGTGATTGATGTCTAATTCAGTACTTGGATCACACGCACATTTGGGAGTTAATGACAATTTGTGATCGAACTCATTGATTGACTTCTTCGCACCTTGAACCTAAGAGAAGATTATTTGTGCCATGGATATTATGATAATTATTATGGGGATGTTTGCACACATTTTTAATGATGGCTTAGATGTCGTACTGATCAGGGGATCAAATTTTGCTCAAAAATTCAAAGTGCTCGGAATCGCTTCAAAACGGACGAGAGTGTAGGCCTCGTCATTGCGAACCCAACGCAACTCGTTTCCTCTCAAACAAACGTCGGGAGCGAGAGCTATTGCAATTTGTTCATAAAGTCAAATAGGCAAAAAAAAGGACGCTGACTGTACAGTCTGTATAGTCCATACAGGATGACGTGGCAGGGCCGTACGAATGTACATTGACATGGCAGAGTTGATGTGGCAATCATTTATTGGCTAACATTTGGTCGAATTGGGAGGCGACATGTAGCATTGTTTGGTCAAATGATTGGGTGCCACATGGCCCAATCATGGGCTACCACGTGGCACCCCGGTATTAGCTATTGGTTGTTTGTCAAAATATATTGGAGTTCGTGGGGTTCGACCTCTGGACCTCCCCACCACATAGCGCCTTCGCAAAGACCGTCCGACCAACAGACCACCGGTTGTGCCTTGTAATGTATAGGAGTTTATATTTATTTGAATTCAATTTATGTGATCATTGACGGGGGGTCGGGCCGGGGCTTAGCCCCGACCCACGGTCGTTTGTTGTATATATGACCATGCCATATACCATGCACCCAACGGTTGGCACGCGGGGTTTAAAACATAGCCTATGGTCCTTGTATTGTGCCATGTGACCATAACAGGAGCGCGGGGGGAGTTTAAAACAGTTGTAACGGTTTAGCCCTTTTGCCAATACGCAAGGTCATATGACCTCCACATGCCCAGGTGCTAGGTGGTTAGGGGCTGGCGCATCCATAACCGTCCTACAGTTTTCACCATTGGCGCGGTTGCGCCCGGTGCTGGGTTTTCACGCTATATATTGCGCGTGTGTAGGTTCATTCAACAAAGGGTGTGTTTTGTAGATGCAGAGACAACAAGCTTGAAGGGGGAACTTCCAGGAGGCCTAACTTCTTTGTTTTTCGATCGATTGAGGTGCCGAAAAAGACCAGCTAGGGGTTTTTGGACGCTCTGAAGCCATTGGAGCAGTCGGTTGGTCAGTTTGAGCATTGTAAGGCATGTTTTTGAGCACTTTGAGCAATTAATAATAATGATCCATTGGAAGCTGGACCAGGAGATGTAGCCCAAGAG
>SNQJ01S0020911.1:103837-127140 GCA_010110895.2 Picea sitchensis
GGTGTCGCTCTTTTATGATGTTTTGTTTTCCTAACACAAAAAAAAAAAAAAAATTGACATGTTGTACATTTCTTTTTGTCATAATGGAGGGGTCATTACATATGGTATCAAAGTGGGTTCAACCCTGCGACTGTGGATATCCATGCCTTCCACTGAAATAATCCTTTGATTTATACTCAACGCTAATTGATTTATTAACCTATCCTTGCAGTAATAACGATTAGAGGACGTTGAAGAGATTCATGATGTGGTTCCAGTGGAGGAAGAACGACGCATCCAATAGGACCTGTGCCATAAGGGTCCAACCCCCAAGGGGAGGAACAAGTCTTGAGGATGAGCATATTGTCGTGCGAGATGCGTTGGGTCTAACAGGGTCCTTCGAGGGAAATTTATGAGGCCTTGACTAACCATCTATGATGAAATAAGGCCAGGGCACCTATACCTCTGAGGGTCCACCGCGTGCCCCAGGTAGTACTGGTATCTTTTACTGAAAACACGAGAGGGTTAAGTTCGCAAGTCCACGAGTGCAACATAAGACTCAACCATCAAGGCATGACTGGAGAGCGAGGTGATGTGATTCACGCTTCATGATTTTGACCTCCAGCATGAGGGTCCACATAGGTGGTCTTCAACTAAAGGGGAGTTCTCTTCTATGGAGGAAGATGCTCCTACCTCAGCTAAACATGGTTGATGAAGCCATGTTAGGGGAACGGTTCTAGGAACAGTTTCGGGAGAAGTAATTGTCAGAGGAAATTCGTTAAGCGCTAGCTCGATGAGTTCAACACCTTACGACAGGGTGGTTGTGTGGTGTCGAATTATGAGACCAGATTTATCGAGCTACTTCGGTATGCCCCGCATCTGAACATGAAGAAGTTGGAGATCAACAACTTCGTGACCGGCGTTAACTCCATCTTTCATGCGAAGGTGAGGATCTAAATACCTTGGATGTTGCATGATGCAGTCTAGTAGGCCTCTTATATAAGGAATATTTGACCACAGGAGTCCAGGTAAGAATCCTACAAGACCATCTAGACTGACCACTTCTAGTGCGTAGAAGCATCAGACGTCATTTAAACTAGACCTCTTGGTATCAAGATATGTCTATAGGACCCTTATTCACGAAACCTTGATGATAGGTTCCTCAACAGAGGGCTCCCTACAGGGGACTACTACATCCATGGAAGCACCACTAACAACCATCGTTTAGGCTTGTCCACAGAATAGACCAATATCTTAGGTTGGTGGGCCAACAACTTCTATTCTGTGGCCAGGAGTACTAGACTAAACGCTGGAAATGGAATTGTGAAGAGTCACCTTACCAACAAGACTGCCCGGTTGAAAGGGCCAAAGTTGCAGATTCAAAAGGACAAACTATCATGGTGAAGATGGGAAAGGCCCATAGGATTCATGACCATGATAAGTAACCGCTAGGTCGAGCACCAGTCCATTATGCTCAAGGCATTAGGTGTCATCTCCAAATGAAATTTAGTATTTTTTAGACCCTGGTTCTATGGAGAGCTCTAATTCTAGTACCGTGCTGAAGGGATTTTGGTGAGGGAATTCAAAAGGATGAGTTTAGATACGTCGATATGGATTCGGTTACCAACCATATGGTTGGAGGAAGGGGTATGAACTGTCACTTTAACATGGGGATAGGTAACGAAGTCTAAACTATGTCAATATTTTAATATCTTGTGACATCATGATCAGGTTGGACTGCTGGGGGATTGCATGATGAAATACTCAATGGTAATATGAGGTGATTGCGTTGGAACGATGATGAAGGACAGAGAAGTGTGATTGTATGAAGAAAACAAGGAGTATCCCCAAGGTTCATATCTTCCCTGCAGCTACAAGAGAGCACATGCAAGGATGCAAGTTATATGCATACTTAGCACCTAACGTTAAGGGCATGGTAGAAGAAGTAGAAGACGTTCCTGTAGTACAAGATTTTGCGGATGTGAATCCCATAAGAATTACCAACTGTGTCGCCCAAAGATAAGATGGAATTTACCATCAACCTAAAACGTGGAACTGAACCGATGGAATTACAACCTTATCGAATGTCGACCCCTGAGTTACAGGAGTTGAAAATGTAACTGAAGGAGTTGTTGGACCTAGGACTTACGTTCGAGTGTATCTCCATGGGGTGATCCTATTAATTCCATACAAAAGAAGGATGGGTTGTGGAGACTCTTCTTGACTATCATCGAGTATTCCTTGATAACATCTTGATATATTTTTAGATGAAGGAAGATTAGGACGAACTTTTACGCTTGGTACTGCAATGTTTCAAGAGAACAATTTACGGGAAGTGGTCGCAATGCTATCAAGGATTCATTACTTAGGGAATGTTATCTCTGGTGAAGGTGTCATTGTGGATCTAGCGAAGCTAGAGGATACTATGTAGTGTCTTGTGTCGATGAATGTCCCATAAGTGAATATCTTCATGGGTTTAGCGGGATATTATCGACGGTTCGTTGAGGGTTCTGCGAAGATAGAAAATACAAATTTCAGAATCGCAGAAGAAGAAAAAAAATTGTGTGGATCAATAAATGCGTAGAAACATTTCGAAGGATTAAGGAGTTGTTGAGGAAAACACCAATACTAAAATTCCTTGGTGTGGATGAGGGCTTCTTGGTATGCCCGAATGCATCCAAGGAAGGATTAGACTGAGTGTGAGGAAAGACGGTCGAGTGATCGTTTACATCTTGAGGAAGTTAAGGAAGCATGAGGAGGACTACGCGATGCATTATTTGGAGTTGTTAGGGATCATGTATTCCCTGAAAGTGTGGAGACACTACATGATTGGATGGAAATTTGAACTAAAAATGGACCACTATGGCTTACAACAGCTTTTTACGAAAAATGACTTGAATGCGCAGCAAAGACATTGGTAAGAATTGCTTATCGATTATGATTTGAGATTTCCTACTTAAAGGGAACAATGAACAAAGTGGCAGATGCATTGAGTTAGAGACCATGCATATTTTTAGTGATACCTCTTCAAACGAATTTACGTGAAAAGATTTTAACTACAGCGCGAAGCTGACTTGTATAAAGAGGGTAAGGAATGTTTTGGGCAAGACACCATGTTGGTACCAAAATTGAGGGATATGTTGTGGACAATGACGAATATTTGCGATATAATAACTAGATTTATTTACAACCCAACGAAGAATTGAGAATTTTTGAGCTTATGCAAAGCGCATGGAGCAGTGTACATGGCTCATCCAGGAGTCATCAAGATGAGGATTGACCTTAAGCCGTTATTCTTGTGGAAGGGATGAAGGCGTACTTTGTCAACTGTGTAGCGAGATGTCTAGAAGGTCGACAGGTGAAGGCTGAACATATACATCCGATAGGATTGTTAGGACCACACGCTATTCCGAAATTGACATGGCAAGTCATTTCAATAAAATTTACTATTGAATTTCCCCTGATGGCAAGGAGGCACGACCCAACTGTCGTGACAGTTGACACTCTAACAAAGAGTTCACATTTTTTCCTTATGTGTATGACGCATCCGATGCTAGGTATATCTAGATTTTATATTAGCAATATTTTGAGACTTCCATATGTACCAAGGGAATCCTATCTGATAAGGGATTTGGTGTTTGCAAGACAATTTAGGAGGAGTTTCCCAAGAAGCCTTGGGAACACCACTGAACTTTAGTACATAATGTCCTTGAGATAGACAAGCTGACCAAAGGAACGGACCATTTTGGGAAGGTTGTGTTGCGCATATGTGCGTTGGACCAACAAAAGCGTTGGGAATAGTTATGGCGGATGACCAAGTTTGCGTGCAACAACAACCATCAAAGAACCATTAAGATGGTGCCATTTGATTTTCTTATGGGTGACCATGTCAAACACCTTTGAGTTGGGATCGACTTGAGGATGGGGTCCTGGTAGGACCAAAAGTGATCCAATAATTGAAAGAACATTTACAAATGATACAAAAGAAGATGGAAGAAGTGCAGGATCGACAGAAGGGTTGTTGATGCGCATCCCGTCAACCATAATTATCAAGAGCTTGACAGCTAGTCGTGCCTCATTCTTTGAGGCATTCCGCAATGTTTATATTGTATCCATGTGCAAATCAAGGTTAGTGATCCTACACATGTGATTGACTTGAGTTATTGGTGGATGTGGGACGAGGGTGCACTCATGGAAAATCCAATCCTCTTTCTAGACCATCACATTCAACAAATACGACATCGAACTGTCGATCATGTCAAGGTCTAGTAGGACAATTATAGTCCACACTCAGCTACCTAGGAGGAAGCATATGATATGCATCACCAATTTCCATTTTGGTCAATGGAAAGACATTTAGATATTGTCAGATACCTTATTTTGGCATTTGTATACTGTGAAATTTCGGGATGAAGTTTAAAACAAGAGGGGGTGTATGTAACATCTGTCTCTTGTGCATACTTCTGATGTGACTTATTATTTAAGGACACTTGTGTGCAAGTGATCCGGTTAATTATATGAGTGATTTCTTCTCTTATGGATTCTGATGATGAGATTATGATTTATGATGTTATGTTATGTTATTATGTCTAGACAGGTGATATTGACTGGTTCCTCCTGAGTGTGAAAGACTCTTGATAGGTTGAGGATGCCGATGACATACTCTGTTTTGAGTCAAGGAGTGGACAATTTATGGTTTGCATATTTCTGTTATTGCATATGTGACACATGACTGATATAATATGATGTTGTTTATGGATCGTTGACATGTTGTTGATGGATGCAGGCTAATGATAGCTTTATAATTAGAATGACATTTGGAGTAGAGGGGTCATGCATGACAACCAAAGACATTGAGGGAGAGGTGTGGCAACATCCCTACCACATCTTCCTAGAACTCTTGCCATGTCTTGAACTGTAGGTTAACTATTACCTAGTTTGAGAAGACCGACGATGTCGTGAGGACAGACTATGACAGTTTCTCACGATGATCCTACGGGGCGTGCAATAAGGAAATGTACTTATTCCTTAGAGGCCCTTAGTCTCCCACAACATCACTTGACAGAGTATTGACTCCAGGGGTTTGACGTCTACCAAAATCAGTCAAAAGGTGAGTGGCACCCTTAGAGCACGTAGTGCGTCTTGAAGGCCACATCGCGAAAATAAAACATGAATGCAAGTGAGTGGCACCCTTGGAACACGTAGTGCGTCTTGAAGGGCACATCACGATTTTAACTCTGGAAAGTTAATAAACCTAGTACCTAGAAAATTATGCCTCCTTAGGACTCGATTGGCCTTAAAATGAATGATGGTATGAGTAAAGTTTAATAAATATTTTTTACCTTAAAAATTGTAGCCAAGACTAGTGAATTTAAAACCTAGGTCTAAGTAGAACATATGAATAGAAAAAAAAAAAAAACTAAATGGACATGTAACAAGAAGAAGGTAAAGAAAATTCAAACATTAAAAATTAAAGTAAAATTTCAATGAAGGATTAAATTATTAAAAGGGTAAATTGTTGTTTATGTCTAAACTTGCTAATTGTGAACTTAGATAAAAAGAGGAAATTAAAGAAAAGGGGAAACTTAAAGAAAAAGGGGAATGTCTAACTTAGTGGCGCAAACCCCCTTCCCTTGAAAGGGTTGTTCGACCTCCCGATATTGGATCGTTTGAAATAATGAGTTAGAGTGACTCCTTGGGTCCCTGCGGGCACCCGAAACCACTCTACCCACACGCACAGGTCCTTTTCGCAGGTGGCCAAGACTATGACCTTGGGCCTATCCTTTCAGGATTTGGACTTCGGGGATGTCTTGAAATCTTCCCTCAGCTTCTTTCAAAGTGCTCTTCTTAGAGTTTTTGAACATCTGCCACACATTTCCTCATATTCACTGGCCCCACTAGGGTTTGGATTTTGCAACCTCGTGAAAATATATACCTTTCGCTCACAAACCTCCGGATTTATGAATCCCGAACTTCTTAATCTTCTCCCACAGGCTCTTCTCGCGATAACCGGTTGAGATCTGTTCGCGACGTCGGTCTTCACGACTTCACTTTCCTCAAGCCTTCCAATATTTTGAACTCTGAAGTGTCAAAACACCTTATGTCTATCCTTTGTATGACTTCCCCAGATCTTACGGCCTGGAATCGTTCGTCTCCCTCTGGAACGAATTTTGTCCACTGATGTCAGTGAAGACTCTAGGGACTTCTTCCCTTGCATATTATTCGTCGCTCTCCCTCCTAATCTTTACTTCTTCAGTTTCCTATGGTTCCCTATTTAGAAACTTAGTCGAAATATTGACCTATGCACACCCTACATCAGATCCCCTTCTACAGCCAACTCTTCTATGAAGGTCTTTTCACTCCTTGCAATTGTTCTCCAACCGCTTCTATCTCTCGTGACTGAACACGCGCTACCTCTCTTACGTTTTTGGGTCTAAAAACCTTGTCACACACTCCTTGTAGGCGTAGATGCACTGCTTTCATGAATCCATGTTCTCTTTATCTCTTCTGAGCTTTACAAGTTGAAACAGACTCGGTTATGCACTACTTACGGACCATGCACTCCTTGCACTTGCTCAATGAAGATAAACAATTGGAACTTATTCAGGCTTCACAGTGACTCATGTCAGACAATTGGCTTAGGTTGATGGATTGTTGGTTGTCATCGATGTCAACTATTGGAGAGTGATATTGTAGATTGATGTCAACCCTTAGTGATTGATGTCAAACCTTGGAGAAAATCCAGTAGCACAAAGTTTTGGGTAATGGAGCCAAGGTTGTTTCATGTATGATGGTATGATTTTTAATATATTTTAAGTTAAGACTATTTTAGATGGATAGTACATGTCATTCCATTTCTGGTGGTATGTGGAACATCACATAACTCCTCACGGTTATAGAGTTATGGCCATGAAACGTTGGAGAGACCAGCTTTGGGTAATCAACCCAAGTTTGTTTTATGGATAATGGTATGAGTTTTGATATATTTGAAGGCAAGCCTATTCTAGATAGATTTTACATGTCATTCCATTTCTGGTGGTATGTGGAACGTCACATAACTCCTCACGGTCTGAGAGTTATGGCCTTAAGAAGTTGGAGGACTCTCATATGTTGGCTTGAATGCCCAAAAGGTCAAAGAAGTCAAAGATCTTGCAAAAAAGAAATTATTATTTAAATGATAAAGTAAAGTGATAAAGTCAAGAAGGATTATTTAAATAATAAAGTGAAGTGACAAAATCAAAGAAGATTATTTAAATGATAAAGTGAGCTGACAAAGTGAAGGAGGAATATTTAAATGATAAAGTAATGGAGAACTTTCTAATTATGGAAAGTGGTTAACTCTATAAATGAGGAAAATAGGTTAAGTGACCTATAAATGGGTTAAGTGACCTATAAATGGGTTAAGTGACCTAGAAATAGGTTAAGTGACCTAGAAATGGGTTAAGTGAGCTAGAAGATTTAGAGTATAAATAAGAGGCAAGGATCTCTCTTTTTATATCACACTTGAGAATATTGAATATCTATAGGTGACTGAGGTAACCAAAGGATATATAAGCCGAATTTCAGAAGGAAGGTGAAGAAAAGAGGACAAATTTGTTTGATGATGCTTTCTAAGGTATGTTATTTACAGGTCATTTCACCATTTTCGCAATAACATTTTTTCTAGATTGATTCAGACCGTGATATTGATAGACCATTGAGGAAACATATCCAAGTATCTGTGGTAACAAATTCATATTGTGGGTTATTTTATTTTTTGAGTTACACTCTGTGGAAAATAGGGTTTGTGGCTAGTCCCGAAACTAGTCTAAAAAAGGTGTTTCGGGTAAAAACGTCATACCTTCTTCATAACAGATCCAAATTTAGTAAGACAAAATGTGTTGGTTATATTACATTATGTAGTATTATTTGTAACATTTTCAGATCAATTCAAAAAATATTCCATGCAGAGAATGATGTACAAGGTCGCTCTCTAGAATAAGCCAAAATTCAACAAGGTATGCCATTTTTTCTATAACCCCTTTTTTGAGAGGTTCCAAGTAGGGACACCTAGAGGAATTGCATAAAACACACTGAATAACATTGTGTATCAGTTTCAAATCTTCATTCATTACAAGTACATATTTATGATTATTTCAAGTTAGGGTTGTTAACTAATCCAAAACTAATAATGTGAGACTAAAAAAAAGTTTGATGAAAATGCTAGTCTCTTGTTGTGAAATTTAAGGAAGGTTTGTAGGTATGTGATAATATACACCAGGTCTATTATAGAGTTACAAATCATATATGGATGATGAAATTGATGAGGGATTTTGGTTAAGGTACATGGTTGAGACAAGTAGTTGATGAGTTGGCACATACATGAGGTGTATAGTTGATGATGTTGGTACATCTTGATGAGTCATAGTTGATGAGTAGTTGATACATGATTGGTACATACTTGGTACATGGTTCGCGGCACTTGTTCGTAGTATTTTTGACACATGGTTTATGGATGATGTAGCATATTTGTATTGGTATATTATTAGAAGCACATATTGATCTTGGTGATGATTATGAGTTGTTGTTTTATGGTTGCTTGATGCACATCTTTGAGAGTTGTATTGGTGATTGATATTAACGAGTAGATATGATTTGGTTGATATGATTCATGAGATAGGTTGTTGTGACATGTTATTTGTACAGGTTTGGTGCATGTTTGATGTGCTTGTTCATGGTATAGATTTTGTATAGGTTTGGTGCATGGTGGATGCACTTGTTCATTGTAATATCCCTAGGCCAAACCCAATTGTAATGTAAATCAAAATGTACTTAAGCTGGTGAGCTAATTAATATCATTTTGTATGCACATTTCATGGCATAGTGTGTGCATGTACTGCACAGTGAAATGATGAAGTATGCACATTCCAGGACATCGCGCACAACATCTTAAGTGCGTGCAATTGTGAGGCCAGCTAGCCTTTGTGTATATACTATGTTTTATAGGCTGGTGAGCTAGTTATTATAAGCTAGGGTGATTATCTTTTGATTAGACCAGAGAGCCTGGATGTTAAAGGCTAGTGCGCTTGTTTTTGTATATATCTCATGATTAATATAAAATACATCATTGCACGGAGACCGACCACAATAAAAGAGATGGGGGACTAAACTCCACTAGTTAGGGAAAGGGAGGGGCCTAAAAGTTAAGGAAAAGGGCTAAGCTAGGGAGCTTAAACCAAAAATGAATATTATATTAATATTTATTAAATCATAAAGTATGGATAATTATTTTATTCTAAGTTCTAAAGTTGGGGACAAGTAGGCCAAAGTACTTCCCAACATGACAAGTGTAAAGTTGGGGATATGCATACATATTGTTGGGACTTAGTTCATTTTCCCATGTTTTTCCATCATTTAGCCATGATTCCATGACCATTTTCACTCACGTAGTCAATTATCCTTCATACATTCCAATCATTGTACCTGAACCTATATAAGGAGCCATATCCATTTGTGTAGCTGTTATCTTGGGAGCTTGACTGAATAAGCGGGTTGTCAGGCTCGTGGGACACTGAAGAGGCGAGTTGTCAGGCTCGTGAGAAATTTCTCTTTGGATGAGATAATTGCTGGGGAATTGATTTCTTGAAGGTGATAAACTACAGTTGTATGGCTCTAAGACTTCCTGTCTCGCCTGTTGTTGAAGCCCTAGAAGAGAAGTGGGGCAGTCGAGGGATTGTTGAGCAGAGAAGGGGCACACTTCCTGGGGTGGGATAGGCATGTGGGAAATCAGGGACTATAGGTTGTTAGTTGAGTGAACACCTGAGATAGAGTCTTTCCTGTTTTCTATGAGCCTTTAGCCTGGTTACGAATCCCTTTACCTGGGTGAAGTTTAGTCCCATCTCAGGGGTGACTCACTATTGAGAGTGATGAATAGTGTGGTATAATGTTGGGAGGTTCGTGGATGGTATGCACACAATTGGTGATATTCTTACAAAGATAAGTGTCAATTGTGTGATAAATTTACATGTTGCACTGTTATTTACGTGCTTATTTTTATGGGTTTCTCCTATGCATGATTATAACTCTCTGTATTCTTTTGGGTATGTCCCGTATATGCTGCATGTATGTGTTTACTATTATTTAAGTATGAATTTGTGCATTTACGTAAAGTATTTTTCTGTTACGTTATATATATATATATGTTTCCACAAGAGCTCTCTGTGTATATAATTTAATTGCATGCAGTTGGAAACTTTTATGTGGTATAGCTCAACATGATGCTGGGTTTGTTATAGTATGTCCCACACGGAGAACAAAAGTGTTCTCTTTCATAGCGTGGCCTGGCATGGCTTGTCGAGGATGTTACAAATTGGTATCAGAGATTCAGTTTTCAATACTGAGCCTGGATGGCCCGAACAATTTGAATTGACGTGAAATTTCACCGAGGATTTATTTCGAAGTGGCCAAATTTCGAGTTACAGAGAGTCCATGGTAAATTTAGAAAAAATGACATGGAATTGGGAAAAGCCCCAATTTTGGTTTGTTAAATTCATGGGAAAATGGAGAAATTTGTCCAAATGATGAGATATTAATGGTTTAATATCTGCTCTAGAAAATTTAGACCTGGAGTTGGTTGAATTTGAAGTTATAGTGAAGCCATAACAGATGGAGCAAAATTAGTAATTAAAATTCCCAATTCGTGAATTGATTTTTGGGTAAATTCGTTCCAAAAATGTCAACCCGCAGAGATCTATTGTTATAGAGGCTGAATTGGTGTTATCAGGTTGAAATTGAATAAATTTCATAGTTGCAGAATGTCTATGGTAATTGGGAGAAAGTTAAGCAAAAGTCCCAATTTCTGCAGCGAAATTCACAAGGAATTGATGCAAAGTAAAAATCTTCTGATATGTGAAAATTGGGCATTGCGCGTAAAAATGTTGGTGTGCAGGTGTGCGCACTAAATTTTGGCACCATGTGGAAAAATATGGTGTGAGGGTGCGTGCAAAATTTTGGCGCCGCATGGAAAAATATTAGTGTGCGGTGTGTGCACTAAATTTAGCATTGTGCGATGTACAGATGCATAAGAAGGTGTGCGCAGTGTACACACACATAATAATGGAACGTGTGGTGTGCATAGTATTATCAGAGCGCAAAGGAGTTTGGTTGGTGCATGTGCAATATGGGTATATTTTGTCGCACGAAAGTTCAGTCAATGGTGTGCACAGAGTATTTGTGCGCGGTGGGGAAGTATTGACCTTTGGCATGGTGCAGTGCATAGAGTGAAATGCATGTGGAATATCAGCCTGTGATACAAAAACTGTACGCAATAGGTATTAGTGCAATAAATAAAAAACTGTACGTGGTGGATAATGGCATGCGACACAAAAGTAGTGCGCACAGGTTATTTGCACGACACAAAAGTGATGCACAGTGGTTATAGGTGCACAGAGCATGATTTACCTTGTGGTGTTGTTGTGCATTCTATATATGGGTGTACATGTTGAATTTTTTGCATGCGAAGTTGTTTGGAAGGCGAACAACAAAAGAAAACTAGTGATTTCTGCGACATTTTATATCATTTGAACGCCATCATTTTGAAGCATGTTTTTGAGGACCTTAAGAGCATTTTTAGCAACTCAAAACCATGAGACAAAGGTGTATTGAATGTACATTGTGTCTCTGCAACTCAAATGAAAGAGCTCAGATATATCTTTCTAATGGTGTAAATTGTTCGTCAAATAGAGCTTTTATGAGAAAGTTACAGCTAAAATGGTGAAGGGTAAATTTTAAGACCCATCTAACCTCAAAGAGCCATAACTTTCTTCTCCGGAATCAGATTGAGGTGCAGGAGTAGTCAATAGAAATATATTGAACCATAGAATACATTCCTATTGATGAATTAAATTTCTGGGCATGTTAAAGGTGTTTAATATGGAAAATAAGGTACCTGTAGCATTCCAGACCAAAAACACAAATTGGTCTAGAACTTCAGCAAGCTGTAACTAGTAGCCCAAAACCCAGAATGAGGTGAAAATTGGACAGAATGTCCATAATATGTTTATGCAGAAACCCAATTGATATCATACGAAATATTCAATGGAGTAAGTGCAAGAATGTATAATTACAACGCAGAATTGCGCCAAGTGGAAGTGTGAACAAAAAAGTTAATGGGAAAATTTCAAATGACCATAACTTTCTGCTCCAGACTTGGAATTGAGCATGTGAGCAGGCGTTGGAAAGGAATTAAACATTAGAATCTAAATATACACCCATAAAATTGATTCGAGCATTCAAAATTTTAGGAAATCAGAAGAAAGGATTCTGATATATTATCGAACCAGAATGGTTCGTATTTTTAAGAAATCGTTGAAACAGTTAGCCTGGCAATTTTTTGTTGGGTGCACATTTTGCAGAGTTAACAACAAATATATAAGATCATGATCAACATAGAGTTTAGAGGAATGGAATAGGCACAGGGGACTTACCATCAGGAGGATGAAATTAGAGGAATGGATGTCCATTTGGGCATTGAAGGAACAAACTCCAATGGACATGGAGAAGAGAGGGATGAAAACATGAATATGACAGAGACCATTAAAAATTTACAGAAGGATGTCCAAATCCATAAATATGATAATGAAAATATTATGAGAGCCAAGGAGCAACATGATGAATTCAACATGAATTTATTGGAGAGCTTGAACATAATAGAAAAGAAATTGGATAAGGAGAGTGGCTCAAGTAAATCAAGAAGTCACATGCTTTCTAATGAGAAAAGAAAATAAAGAAGTGTTAGCAGACATCACCATCACTCCCCAAGTAATTCCAATAAGAGAGAAGACAACAACTCAAGTCCATCCCTTTTCAGGAAGCACAAGAGGTCTGGGGTGGATGAGCTATGAGGATAAATGAACAAAATCAAACCTCCTACATTTGATGGTGAGCACAAGAAGTATGAAGATGCAGACACATGGTTGTTGGGAATGAGAAAGTATTTTCAATTGCATAACTATTCTTCTCATGCAGAAGGTAGAATTGTTATCTATCAACTCAAGGGAAAGGCATCCATGTGGTGGGATCAAATTGTGTAGGTGCAACACATTAAAGAGAAAAGTGTTACTTGGAGGGAATTCAAGAAGTATTTTGAGAAGAAATACTTGACTAAGAGATACTATGAAGAGAAAATGAAAGAGTTATTTGAACTCAAGCTTGGGAGTATGACCATTGATGAATATGAGAGAAGGTATTTAGAACTGTTGAAGTATGTCTCTTTCATCAAGGATGAGACAATTAAGATTCAGAGATATTTGAGTGGATTTCCATCCTTCATCGGTGACAAAATACAATATGATGATCCCAATACATTGGAGGAGACCATAAGGTGAGCTAAATTCCTATATGAATAGCAGAAAGCAAGGACAACTTTCCCAAAATCGTGGGAAGACAAAAATAAATTCAATATGGATCAAAGGAAGAAGGGGTCTAAGCCACCATTCTTCAGAAATAATACTTAGGGACAACCAACTCCTAGAGATCCCAGAACGATTGAGATAGGGGGTCAAAGGCCAAGGAAACCACCTATTCAATGTTGGGGTTGTAAAGGGGATCATATGTACAGATATTGTCCTCACAGAGGTGAAAAAGTGAGAACTATTCACAATGTACAACAAACTGAAATAGTGGAGGACATGGGAAAAAATGTACCAAGGATCTATGAAACCTTGGACAACAAGCAAGCAGAGTATCAGTCACATATGATTGAAGTAGAAGGTACGATCAACAACTAAACCATTGTTATTTTAATTGATTCAGGATCTAGTCATAGTTATATAGATCCTAAGTTGGTGGAAAGTTTGCATTTGCCAAGAAGCAAGCATGGGAAATCTTGGTTGGTGCAGCTGGCTACAAGAGACAAAAGAAAAGTTAATGAGATGGTTAAGTCATGTCTTATGGACATGAATGGGATGAACACCAGTGAAGATTTGAACATCTTACCTTTAGGTTCATATGACTGTCTAATTTCAATGGATTGGTTGGACCAACATCATGTCATCCTATACTGTCATAACAAGGCCTTTACTTTCTTGGGTGAGGAAGGGACACTAAGGAAGGTGTAGGGAGTTCCCAAGGAAGTAACCATCAAAGAGATTTCATCATTGCAGCTGAATAAATGTTACAGAAAAGGGTGTCAAATATGTGTAACTCATATGGAGGAGACACCTAAAGATAAGGTGTCAAATTTGGAAGATTATGCAGTCTTGGAAGATTTTGAAGATGTTTTCAAGGAGGTACCAGGACTACCCCCAAAGAGAGACATTGATTTCTCTATAAATCTAATGCCTAGAGCATCTCTAGTTTCAAAGACTCCTTACAGAATGAGTACACTAGAGCTGAAGGAGTTTCAAATGAAGCTTCAAGAACTCTTGAAGAAATGGTATATATTCCCAAGTGTGTCACCTTGGGGTACCCATATCTTTTTTGTGAAGACAAAATATGGAACATTAATATTGTGCATTGATTTCAGACAGTTGAATAAAGTGACTATTAAGAGCAAGTATCCTCTGCCCAGGATTGATAATCTGTTTGATCAATTGAAGGATGCAAAGATATTTTCAAAGATAGATCTCAAGTCAGTATACCATCAAGTAAGGATTAAAGAGGAAGATATCAGCAAGACTGCCTTCAGGGCAAGGTATGGTCATTATGAGTTCACAGTGGTGCCATTTGGGTTGTCAAATGCACCAGTTGTTTTCATGTGCTTAATGAATGGTGTTTTCTGAGAATATTTAGACAAGTTTTTCATTGCCTTTTTGGATGACATTCTTATATATTCCAATTCAGAAGAAGAGCATGAACATCATTTGAGGATGGTGTTGCAAGTGTTAAGGGAGAATCACTTGTATGCCAAGTTGAGAAATTTCTCATTTTATCAAAATCAAATTCATTATTTGGGTCATATCATTTCAAAGGAGGGGATTGCAGTGGATCCTAAGAAGATAGAAGCCATTAGAGAGTGGTTAGTTCCAAATACTGTGATAAAGGTCAGATCATTCATGGGCCTTGCAGGCTAATATAGGAGATTTATCGAAGGATTTTCAAAGATTGCACACCCAATAACTTCCTTGCAAAGAAAGGGTGTGAATTTTCAGTGGACATTGGATTGTTTAAAGAGTTTCCAACACTTGAAACAATTATTAACAAGTTCTTCAATACTAAGGATTGTAGACCCAAATGAAGAATTCATTGTATGCATAGATGGATGTAAAGAGGGACTTGGTGGAGTCCTCATTCAAAATGGGTTTGTTATATGTTATGAATCAAGGAAGTTGAAGGAGCATGAAAGACACTATGCCACTCATGATTTGGAGTTGGTAGACATAGTGCATGACTTGAGGAAATGGAGAAACTACCTCATGGGGAAAAGGTTTGAGATGAGGACAGACCACAATGGTCTAAAATATTTATTTGATCTGCTAGCTCTAAATGCTAGGCAAACCAGAGGGTTAAAATTTATGAGCGAATATGAACTTGATATAAAGAGTATCAAGGGGAAAGAGAACAAAGTGGATGATGCACTCAGCAGAAGAGTGCATGAAATGCATGCTACAACCATTAGCATGTACCAATCAGATTTAAAACCTAGAATTACAGAGCTTTCCATATCAGATTTGCATTACAAGGAATTAGTGGCAAAATTACAGCAAGGTAATTTGCAACAGAAAATTGAAGATTACAAGCTAGATAATGATAAAATTCTCATGTACAGGGCCATAATTTATTTACCAAATTCTAATGAATTGAAAAATATGATATTGAGAGAAATGCATAATGTCCCTTATGATGGGCACCTAGGATATCAGAAAACTATTGTAGCTGGCAAAAGCCAATATTATTGGCCAAGCATGAAGAAAGAGGTTGTTGATTTTATTCCCAGATGTGTGGAATGTCAAAATGTAAAGGTTGAACATAGGCACCCAACTGGTTTGATACAACCATTACCCATTCTTGAGTGGAAGTGGGAAGTTGTAACAATGGATTTCATCACCAAACTTCCCAGAACAAACAAGAAACATGATTTTATCATGGTAGTGGTGGATAAGCTTACTAAAGCTACCCATTTTATTCCATTTAAGCTCACTCACAAGGAAGCAAACATTGCAGATGTTTATGTGAGAGAAATTTCCATATTACATGGCATACCAAAGTCAATTGTGTCTGATAGAGATCCAAAATTTACTTCAAAATTTTGGAATGGATTATTTAATGGATTTAGAACAAATTTGAATTTTAGTATAACTTATCATCCATAATCAGATGGACAAACAGAGAGGGTGAATCAAGTGATTGAGGATATGTTGAGGATGTATGTGATTGATAAACCATCAAAATGGGAAGAATACCTACACTTGGTAGAGTTTTCTTATAACAATGGGTACCAAGCATCTCTAAAGATGAGTCCATTTGAGGCACTTTATGGAAGAAAGTGCAACGCTCCAGTAAGCTGGGATAACCTAGCAGACAGAGCAATGGTTGGACCAGATTTGATCAGGGAAATGGAAGAGAAAATGTTGAAAATAAAACAAAATTTAAAGGTTTCCCAAGACATGCTGAAAATCTATGTTGATAAGGGCAGAAATCACAGGGAATTTAATGTGGGAGATCATGTATTCTTAAAAGTGAGAGCCAACATAAGTTCTCTGAAGTTGGGAAATCGTTCAATGTTGGCATCTCGCTATTGTGGGCCATTTGAATCCTAGAGAGGATTGGATTAGTATCTTATATGATTGCATTGCCTGCATCTATGTCTTTTCATATTGTATTCCATGTATCATTGCTAAAGAAATATATACCTGATGCTAATCATGTTATTGATTGGAATGTGATTCAGGTGGAACAAGAGGGCACTTTTCAAGGGCATCTGGTATGCATTTTGGACTAGAAAATCAAACAGCTCCAGAATCAAACCATAGGGCTTGTAAAGGTCCAATGGACCTTGTACGGTCCTGAGGATGCTACTTGGGAGAATGAGGATGCAATGCGGGCAGAATACCCACATCTTTTTGAGGATGTCTGAAATTTTGTTGTATATGTGTACATGATGCACTAAGGATAGTGCATAAATAAGGGGAGGGGATTGTAATATCCCTAGGCCGAACCCAATTGTAATGAAAATGAAAATGTACTTAAGTTGGTGAGATGATTAATATCATTTTGTATTCACATTTCATGGCATAGTGCGTGTATGTATTGTGCAGTGAAATGACGAAGTATGCACATTCCAGGACACCACATGCAACATCTGAAGTGCACATGATTATGAGGCTAGCGAGCCTTTGTGTATATAATATGTTTTATAGGCTGGTGAGCCAGTTATTATAAGATATGATGCTTATGTTTTGATTATGCTGAAGAGCCTAGATGTTAAAGACCAGTGCACTTGTTTTTGTATATGTCTCATGATTAATATAAAATACATCACTGCGCGCAGACCGACCATGATAAAAGAGATGGGGGACTAAAATCCACTTCTTAGGGAAAGGGATTGACCTAAAAGTTAAGGAAAAGGGCTAATCTAGGGAGCTTAATCCAAAAAGGAATATTATATTAATATTTCTTAAATCATAAAGTATGGATAATTATTTTATCCTAAGTTCTAAAGTTGGGGACAAGTAGGCCAAAGTAGTTCCCAACATGACAAGTGTCAAGTTAGGGACATGCATACATATTGTTGGGACTTAGCTCATTTTCCCATTTTTTTCCATCATCCAGCCATGATTCCATGACCATTTTCACTCACGCAGTGAGTTATCCTTCATACATTCCTATCACTATACCTAAACCTGTATCAGGAGCCATATCCATTTGTGTAGCTGTTATCTTGGGAGTTGTACTAAAGAAGTGGGTTGTCAGGCCCATGGTACACTAAACAGGCGGGTTGTCAGGATCGTGAGAAAATTCTCTCTGGATGAGAGACTTGATGGGGAATTGATTTCCTGAAGGTGCTAAACTACAACTGGAGGGCTCTGAGACTTCTTGTTTGACCTGTTGCTGAAGCCGTGGAAGGGAAGTGGAGCAGCCAAGGGACTTCTAAGAAGAGAAGGGGCACACTTCCTGGGGTGGGACAAGCATGTGGGGAATGAGGGACTGTA
The DNA here is from genome assembly GCA_010110895.2 of Picea sitchensis. Taxonomy (NCBI): domain Eukaryota; kingdom Viridiplantae; phylum Streptophyta; class Pinopsida; order Pinales; family Pinaceae; genus Picea; species Picea sitchensis. Next base: position 121,945 of record SNQJ01S0020911.1, read on the forward strand.
GGTTTTCAGTTGAGTGAGCACCTGAGACAGAGTCTTTCATGTTGTTTATGAGCCTTTAGCTTGGTTAGGAATCCCTTTACCCAGGTGGAGTTTAGTCCTAGCTTGGGGGTGACTCACTATTTAGAGTGATGAATAGTGTGGTCTAAGGCTCAGAGATTCGTGGATGGTCTTCACGTAGCTGGTGATATTCTTACAAAGATAAGTGTCAATTGTGTGATAAATTTACATGTTGCATTGTTATTTACGTGCTTATTTTTATGGGTTTCTCCTATGCATGATTATAACTGTTTATATGTTTATGGGTATGTACCATATATGTTGCATGTTTGTGTTTATTTTTATTTCAGTATGAATTCGTGCATTTACATAAAGTATTTTTTTGTTACGTTTTATATATATGTTTCCGCAAGAGCTCTATGTGTATATAATTTAATTGCATGCAGTTGGAAAAAATTATGTGGCATAGCTCAGTATGATGCTGGGTTTGTTAGAGTATGTCCCTCAGGGAGAACAAAAGTGTTCTCTGGCATATTGTGGCCCAACATGGCTGGCCGAGGATGTTACATTCATGTTACAGGTTTTATACAGGTTGGTGCATGGTTGACGCCCTTGCTTATGGTAAAGGTTGATTATGGGTTCTTTGGTACAGGTTGGTGCATCGTTGATGCACTTGTTTATTGTACAGGTTGAGGTGCATGTTTATGCATGGTTGATGAATGTTTCAGGTTATTGGTACATGTTATTTGGTGCAGGTTGATTGGTACAGGTTTACAACAGTATATCTCACAGTGAGAGTGTGATAGTGGTTCCATCATTTTACTTATACATTAGGGCGGTTGGATGGGGAAAGTACAAGTGGTTGTAGCCACCTTTTGGTTGTAGATGAAGAGCATAGGGGCTTGTAGCCTCCTTCTGGATGTAGCTAGAGAATTGGGGAGTTGGAGCTTCCCTCAGGTTGTAGCCTGAGAAACTAGGGGGTTGGAGCCTCCTTCTAGTTGTAGCTGGAAAAAAAAGGAGGTTGTTGCTTCCAATGATATAATTCTTGAATCTTCAAGACATATAATAAAAAGAATTATGTGGTTTTCTCCCGCTTTGGGTTTCCACGTAAAACACCAGTGTACTGTGTATGTTTATGATTTTTCGTTTGTTCATTGCTTATTTACTCTGCAGTTATTTTATGATAATGGTACATTGATATAACACTTGGATTATATGGCTAAAATGATTAAATTCCTCTATTAATGATTCACCCCCCCTCTCAGTATTCCAGCAATTGGTATCAAATATGGTTCCTTCAGGAAATAGTTTAACCACTGGAATGAGATCATGGATTATTCTGAGATTGGAGTACCAATTTTTAATGGTCATAATGGTTTTAAGTATGAGATGTGGAGCATAAGGACGAAAGTATTTTTACATGAACATGGATATTATATTTGGCTATCAGTTGTTACAGGATATGATAGTTCAAAAAGGGAAAAGACTGCAGCCAAGAAGAAATTCAGGAAGAATAACAAAATAGCAATGGATTTCATCTGGGAAGGATTACCTAATCCGGTAAGATAAAAGGTTGGTAAATTTTCATTAGCAAAATAACTTTGGGATAAGTTACATGACATATATTCTTCACCCATAGCTGATTCATAAAATGAAAAAGAAGATGAAGATACAGAACAAGAAGAACAATGCTCATCATGTCAGACAAATTCAGAAGAGGAAGAGTATGAAGAAGAAAAAGTTGATTATAGATAAAAATTGATCAGTGCAATTAAATATCTAAAGAAAGAAAGAGAAGAAAACAAGTCATCTAAGAAAGAATTGATGAACCAAAAGGAAAGTGTTCAAGGTTCTGAAAAGGATCAGTAGGTCATAAAGAATTTAAGAGCTCAACTAGAAGAGGCTGGAAGAATTGAAGAAACTCTAGAATATCAAAAGAAATGTTTAGAAGCCAACATATCAGCGCAAAAGGAAGAAGCATAAAAGAGAGAAAAGATATTGATGGATCATCTCAAGGAAAGAACCAATGACTTAAACCAACTTGAGGAAGAGTTTGGTCAAGAAGAGACAAGACTAGAAGAAGAAATAATTACATTGAAAATCCAACTTGAAGACTGTTGGCAGCCAATTTACATTTTTCTATTGTCTTATAAGCTGCATGCACCAATGTTTTGCAAACATCAATTTTTCGTCGCAATTATTCAAATAAACGACACTTTTACTTTTGCGACATTTGCACATTTACCTTCATTTTTTTTTCACGACTGTAAGCGTGAAAACTTAGTCTTTCGAAGTCGCATTTGAACTGTCGGGATCCTTCTTGTCAATATGCATATTGCGCTTACTTTTCACTTATCATTATGCAGCTGGAAAAACTTTCGAACTATACTCATTGGACATTCTTGTATTGATTGTGTGACTTCGTTTCATTGAGTTTGTAATGCATTGGCATTTGGATTTGCATCTTATTCGACCTACTTGACCATTGGTTTCATGAAAATACATAGGGGTTATGATTAAATCTTTTATATATGTCTTTTGATATAATGCCTATGTTCATGTTTTCATAACTATTGGWATGTTGATTATATAAAGACCCATTGGCACCTTGGTTAAGCTATTAATATGAGCRGTTACAAGACATTGGCGCATGGTCAAAATATTTGGCATTGGTTTCAAATCATATGTTGATGGTTTAAAACTATGGCACAATGTTGATTTCGCGCATTGGTTTATACACTTACCAYTGTTTTCATTGGTCAACCAAGTGACATGATTGTTGAACTATAGAATAATGGGTAGAACAACTATGAGATGGTGGTTGTACTTTGGAAATAACTATTATGCATGGCCGAGATAAGCTCCACCACCTTCGCACGATGACATTTATGCCTATCCCTGATCCCCGTTTGCCTCTGTTAGCTCGGGTAACCCTTCGCGCCTTTTTCTCTTGTGTATGCTATGACCCAAACCCTAGAGTCACCGTGTGCTCGGGTCCATGACATCGGTGGTGCGAATCGAACCAAACGGCAGCCAAGCCTTGTTGTTATTTGACAATGCCCTGAAATATTTGAAGGATAACGGTTGGCTTACCTTCGTGCAGATATTTGAAGGTTTTAACTTATGTGTGGCACACCAATTCTCTCTGACATTCGATGGCTGGAGAGCCAAGGTGGGTGACATATAGTTGGAAATCGATGAGAAGTTTATCAATTCTGCTACAGGGTTACCTGGCACAGGCCAGCGTTGGTTCAAGAATTCGAAAGTGGAAGAGGTTCCATGGCCACTACTGTTCGTCTCCCGAAAGGTCACCCCTTGTGACAGAGGTATGCCCATCTCTGCGTTGAAAACTCGATGGCATGATATTTTCATAATAGTCAAACAGTTCATGACCTGTGAAGGTCGATATGGACTCGTATTTCTCTACCACCTACGTTTGTTAATGAATTTTATGGGATACCCGTTGAATATGCCCTTTTACTTTCAGCATAGCCTATATAAAATGTCTAAAGGTTTAAAAGGAAGAAGGCCGACAGTAGCCTGTTCCACCATGGACTAATTAAACTTATCATTGTTTATCACTTGAGTTTGCATGGTGATAGCTGGAGAGATTTCATCGCTCGGAATGGTTTTGATGATACAGACCTTGTCCGGGTTGACAAGCCTATGGTTAATGAAACCAAAGTCCAGCCACCCGTGCCCTACCATGTCCTACTTCCCTCACCTAAACCCTCGGTCGACCTTGATGTTGATTTACCAGACGTTGTAGCAGAGAAGGCTGAGGTTATTAAAAAACCCGTAGGCAAAAGGGCCAAGGAAAACCCTACTGTTATTGCTAAGAATGAAAAGAATGCTTGGCCCTGTTCAAGGATGGCTAAAAATAAACCTAAACCCTCTGTTGAGCAGAAGCCCATAGTCCTTAGTGAGGATTCAGACTCTGACGTAGAACGGTTTTTAGCCAGTGAGTACCCTTGCTCACAGGGTTTATGCCCCGAGCCACCTTTTGATTTCATTATGAATCTTCCCCCTTGCCTAAGGAATAATCCTAGCTACCCTGGTATCAAATTGCCTAACGAAACCCTTGGAAATGTAATCAAACCCTCACCTACTTTTTCGAAACTCACACAGTCGCCCTGTGACCAATGTGATTTATGGCTGGAACGATACTACATCGATGTTCCTATACTCAAATCAAAAATTCAATCACTGGAAGATGCAATTGCAGTATTGACTAGTCAAAGAAACCAGCTCCAAGTAACTGATAAGAAGCAGAAGACAACCGGCTCCATCATTTTCAAGAATGTTGAATCAGCCACAGTCGTTGTCAACTCCAAATTGTCGTGATCAAGCCATCTATTCATACAGGTATGATTTTGATATCGTTTTTGTTTTGTGAATAACCAGGATTAATATAGTGAGTTGGATTTGGTCTTTGAACATCTCTATTTATATTTTGAATAGCTCTATTTATATTTCAAAATGGCTCTATCATAATGTGTTCATCCTGTATACATTTCGCTTTGCTAAAAATAAATGAAATTTTGTTTTGGATATATGATTTGATCATTCCCAGTTTAGACACCGATAGATTTTCATTCGGATTTGATTGGTCTTCATTTGGATTTGATTTGCTGATTTGTCTGATTGGGTTAACGAAACTGACGGTCTGCTTTCAATTGAATTCGTTTTTGAACGAGAAGTTTTTCATGCTCAATTTAAGATACGATCATGTTTGGATATGATTTCGTTATGGTCCATGTGCTTTGATTGGCAAATGATTTCAATGAGTTTGGTTGTTATGATCTTTTAATATATGCTCTGTCACGTAATCTTCTAAGAACAGGAATACAACTCTGTTTGGTTTCAATTTGGAAAGAATTACTCTGTTTCGTATGAAAACAATGCTCTGAGTTAAGCCTGTGTAAATGCACCCGAAATCGTGGAATGGTTTTGATTCATAATAACTATGTTAAAACCTTAACTGTTCGATTCGCTCTTATTCTGATTGGATTATCCCATATCTCGAGTTGGCAAGATTGTTTTATGAGTCGGATTTGTATTATAATTGCTGCTTTGTTTGATTTGTAAAACGAAATGGTCAACCTAGATTATATCTATCAAATCTGGTTATAATTCGTTTGAATGGAACGATTTTGATCAAAGTCAATCGATCTTGTTTCCCCAATTTGCAATAACAAA
>SNQJ01S0020911.1:127150-159785 GCA_010110895.2 Picea sitchensis
TGATGTGGCTGATTGGATGGCATGGAGAGATGCTCCTGCATCATAAAGCTATGGACCATGAAGTTTTAGATTTCCCTAGAATGATTGCTAAGCTTGACAAGATGAATATGAGACAAGAAAACCTTGAGGAAGGTCATGAAACTGAGACCATGGAAGAAACCCAGACAGAATTAGAGATTGTACTACTGCAAATGAAAGAAACCCTAAATGATCACAGAGAGATAAACTTATCAGAGATCTTCAAAGAAAAAGAATGCATAGAAGCAAGAATATGAGACTTCGACATAGACTGTATTATGGATGAGGAAAAACATGTAAATATCATGACAAAAAGAACTTGGGAAGCTTTAGAAAATCCTGATACGATTCCTTCCTTGGGAGGAATAGGAATATTCAGGGGAATGTTGATAACCCTATGTGGAAGATTCACCCAGGTATCTATGAGTGGTCATGGAGCTTCGATAGAGGAAGATTTTGAGGTTGTTAGATTCATTGAGAACAACACTCCATTCACTGTGTTATTAGGAAAACCCTGGATCGAGAAAGATCAGACAAGAAGAAAATAAGAGGAGGCCCTATAACAAAAAAAGAAGGAATTAAAAGATTTAATGACTAGGAGGATAGCACACTTGATTGCAAAACATGAGAACATATCGAAGCTACTTAGAACCAGAAACTTGGATCAAGAAGTTGAAAGAAAACAAGAAGATTCATAGACGAGTAGAGCACCCACCCCAGATAAAGAAGCAATATTACTCTCTAATCCTATGAAATAATCTCAACAATGCGAAGCTGCTATGCCAAAAAAAGACAAGAATCATAATAGAAAGAGGAATACCGAGATGAAGATCACCGGGAAGAAGGCTAGAAAACTTAGTAAGAACAGAGGAAATATCGAAAAGTTACAGAAGGGCCCAGAGGGAACTTTGCGAAAGGAATATTTGCAAAATTGTAACTTCGTCGGGATATCAGAACAATGCCCCATGGCACTTTTCCATGGAGAAGTGATATTATCATTGGATGCATTATAACCATTGGACCGATGTTCTAGAATAGCTATAACATCAGATATGACCAGAAAACTCGTCATCGGACCGTTGGGACCGCGCTGCAACTGACAAAACTGCATTGATGGAAACATTCTCATCTGTTGGAGAGATCTGTTACATCGTGTCTACTTATTCCATCAATTGTTTCCCCGAGAAAACTTTTGAGAATTGTATCAGAGCTAACAAGAGAACCCATTTCTATCTTGTTTTTCTTAGTAATATCGACACCGATTCTATTTCTTTGAGCACTCATCCATCCACCCGATTTTTTCGATCGAGAGAGTGCATGTCGGATGAGCTATGCACTGTGGAGAAGTCAGTCGAGAAAGTTTTAATTGATCTGATGGCCAAGAAAGTGATGTCTATAGGATTTCAAGCTTCATCAACGCGAGGAGTGAAAACCTCTTTGTCGACTACTCATGGATCTGGACCATCTCGACCAACAGTAGAGAAGAGAACCAAGCACAGAGATGATATAGCGAATGCGAAGTTAATCTCAACCATCTTACCCGACTACATCTCGCCTCTGGTTGATGCGGTGAATCGTGACAGTGTCCCAAGGGACTTTGATTACACCATGGTCACTACGTACCTCCCGAAGGGGATACGTGCAGTCAGAACACAACAAGATAAGATTGTGATGTTGAAGTTCAATGACTTCAACCTAGGTGACTGCAAGAATTACAACATAATTTCTCTTTACAAGTATCTGACCAGGATGAAGGGGAAGAACTCAAAAATAATCCCCCAACCATGGAGTATGAACCTTGTGCAATCCACCCTATCGAATGTGATGAATATCCCACACTTTGGAATGCACCAGGAGGTTAATGTATGTGTTAAGCTCCTACTCTCATGTTACCATGGTGTCTATATATGGCTAGATAGACGCATCACAGTCGATTTGATGTTGATCCATAGGATCACCAGATTGAGCATGCAAGGACCTAACCCAGAAGAATTCTACCTAGGGAAGGCTTCCAACTGCGCCATGGCACAGAGAATTAAGGACACTTACTTTGATGTATAAAAGGGAACACAATACTACAAGGTAGCTTCCATCCAGAATGGTGCAGTGCACCTGGCCTGCCAGTTGATCGCAGGGAAGCTAGTAAGGAAGAACTGACCTACACAAGTCACAGGATTCGTTGTTGACCTAGCTGGGAAATGTGTAGAAGGACTCTAGATGAATTGGGAGAAGTACTTGGTAAACTAGCTGGAATTAGACTGCCACAAAGCTTAGGATCAGGGCTATGAGTTCCACTTTAGTTGGCTCTTGATCCTTATGACATTTACCACTTGAGAAATATGAGAAGGTGCAACCTTCCCGGAAATTGAGTCGTTCGAGCCGCTTGCTTCAAAGTTCACCACGTTTTGGTACTCAAGCGATATGAGAAAATAGTGGCAGTCAAATGCGGTATTTCATACATATTATCTCCAACTGAAGAGGGATATTGAAGTTGTCCCTCGCATGACACTAGAAACCCTGCATCGGTTTTGACCCCTCATGAAGTTCCATGCAGATTGACACTTAACTTATATCACTGTGCGCGCAGATGAGCACAACAAAGAGATTCAATTGTACTACAATCTCACAGAAGAGGACCTTGAAGGGATCACCAAGGACTATTCTGCAAAACTCCTCATCCCTGCAGACCCCCCAAAAATGTCAAACCCTGAACTAATCAGAAAACCTAATATCACTCATGAAGCAAAGTATCTTCTTGGACCTAGCAGAAGGAAGAAGACTAAAGAGGTCCAAAAATTGAGCAGTGCATCGGAAGGAACTTCTTCAGTATCACCTGGACGAGGGGGTGATGACAAAGTAGAAGAGACAAAGGGAAAATAAGACCAATAGAAGAAAGGCCAAGTAACACTGCCTAGGAACCTTGCTGATGAGGTTGATCCCTTGAAGAAAAGGAAGGTTTCTCCCACAAAACCCACTTCCCAAAAGAAATCCAAAGCAACCTTGACTAAGATGTAGAATGTGCTCACCGTAGATGACTTCAACTTTATCATCGCCACTGTAGCAGATGCCTTGCAGGACATTTTGCAGAAACATGAAGCCAGGCCAGAGGAGATGTATGATAGAATTGAGGTTGAACTCAGTGGGGTACAACAGGCCCTTCAATCCAGTCGTGCAGTATCCATTGCGGCCCCACCATCAGAAGCACCTGAGTTGGGAGATGAGCTTGCCCAACTCTGCAGACCAGCTGATGCGACCGAAGCTCACCTTCGTCGTGTACAGGAAGAAACCAAACAGTCTAAAGAGGCCCTAAAGAAAGTACAAAAAGTAGTCATAGAGAAACGTCAAGTTGTGCAACAAGAGAATCCTACCCTCCAAACTATGTTTGAAGAAGAGAAAGCGGAGATCCAATAAGAGAAAAAGTAGTTGCTCATAGAGCAAGTGGGAGTAAAAGAAGAAGTTGGCAGAGCACTTCGCTCTGTGATAGTCTTAGAGAAAAAGGAGGAAGACCCAGTGGAACATCAAGTAGAGAAGCTTACGAAAGCTATCCAACAACTTCAATAGAGAATTGGAAACCTCGAGCTATGAACAATGCCAAGGACCCTACAGGATGTGTGAGATCAAATAGAAGCCATTGCCCAAAGCACAGTCGAGAGGATCAGAGCATTCACTCTGGAATTCAAACAGCTAAGTCCTCATAATGCACAGAATTATGAGAGACTCACTGAAGATGTTGAGCTAAAGGTACTGGAGTCATAGCTCCAGRAGGCAAAGATGCAAGAAGCAACAGTACAGGCGCAGTTGAAGATCTTGTCAGTATTTGAAAGGATGAAGCGATCCCAAGAACAATGCACTTCTCAACAGCAGGTCCACACCATTCATAGMAAAGTCATGGAAGTAAATCAAAGTCTCCAACCAGTCTAGGGCGAAACTTGCCAACTGTTTGAGGAGATTGAARGTCGAGGCTTAGAGTTGAAACAAGTAGTCATTGAAGTCAAACAATGTTTAGAGGGACCTTTCAATGAAGAAGTCATACAAGAGTTCACTGAACAGGAGGCCCTGGTGTAGAAATAGGTCAAAGAACTCGAGAAAAGATCAAGGCTTTTGAAGAAAAACTACCCGTAATAGAGTGACTCGGGACGAGTCACAGGTGAGTGTTGGTGGCATGTTGGCCCTTGACCAATTTTTGAGGATCCTTGGTCATGTTTGACCTACTTTTGGGACTTCAACAAGTTGTCGAAGATGGAGTGGAACTCGAAGCAGAGATCGCGGGATATAGACCTGTTTTTAGGGATTTTTGGGTTTTGGGCTTATGTAACGGGAATGGGAATGTCGACCCATAGGTTTACCCATGTTTAGGCCCATTTTGTAATGTATAAATAGAAAGATAGGTGATGAAGGAAGTGGTTTGATCTATTTGATCAAAGGAGGGACAAGTATGTGATGCGAAGTGCTAAGTTAGGAAGTAGTTTGATCTATGTGATCGAAGGAGGGACAAGTATGTGATGCTAAGATCTAAATGTTAACTGATAAGTGCAAGTGGTAATTGTAACTTCTTTGTGCATACTATGTGAGACTTCCAGAGATAAGTGCAAGTGATTGTAAGAGACTATGGAAGGCTTTGTGTTGTACTCCAGGGAAGGAGGATCTAGCAAAGTGTGCAAATCTCTTGTCCTTTGTAGAGTAAGATCTTAAGGCTCTATGCATGTAGAAGATTGGTAGAAATAAATAAAGAAGGAGAGTTGGTGGACGTAGCCCAAGGCAGAGGGTGAACGACGTATATCTTGTGTTTCTATCATTTGTGTGATGTATTGATCCTGTGAGGGTGAACGGTGTATATCCTGTGTTTCAGTAATCCAACAACTCATACATTAAACAATGCAAATGTGGTCATGGATACAAGAATAAGAAATAATAGAGAATTGAACACAAATAAAGTTCTACCATTTCTGCATTCAAATAAACACCATAATAAAAAACATTTGGAACAATATTCCTCTGTTGTATTCATTCAACTAAAACTTGCATACATTCATACACTATATCTTTGTATCTCCCAGTTCTTCACTACAATGGAAATCTACATATTAGATTTAGCAACCTTTCAACCCAACCTCTATTATGCAACAATACAAATCTTTTATACAAAAGGGTGACCTTCGAGCCTTTCCCTCTAGCTACTCTACGCTATCCTATCAGAATTAAGTGCTATCAACTACTTATCATTTATTACAATAAATATTGACTCAGACATATAAGAGTGCAAGCTCCAGATCTATACTGTGATCCGCCTCATAAAAAAAATACATCTCCCCATCAATCTTTCATGATGGATTAGCCTCTGATCATTAAATATATTCATAACTCAAAAAAATTTGTCAGATATTACATTAATACACCGGTCTTTGAAATTCAAAATATTTCAAAATATACGCTAGTGCGCCCTATTGTCTCCTGCTTGTGCTTTTCTGGGGATGCTCCTGCATCATACTCCCTTGGCTGAAAAATTCATGGAATCCTATCCATGATTTCATGCACTGATATTCTATGCTTTTGGATATCTGCTTCACCAACCCAACTGGAATCTTCTATTGGTCGTCCTTTCCACTTCACCAAGTATTCAAAATACATTTTCCTTCTGGTCTTATTGCCAATCCACTAATATATGATCTTCTCCATCTGCATCTTCTCTGCTACAGGAATTTGTTTCCTCCACTGGATCTCTTATCGATCTTCTAACCCCTTGGTTCTATATTCCCTATAAGGATACATGTCTTCAATGTTCAATATGGGTGATATACCCACATCTTCTAACAACTCTAACTCATAAGCATTGTCACCAAACCTCCTTAGGATTTTACACGACCCTATCTTTTTCATCTTTATCTTGTTGTATGTTCCCCTCGGGAACCTCTCTTTCCTTAGATGCGATAGAACTTGATCTCCAACTTCAAATTCAAGCTTCCTCTTATGTTGATCAACTTTGCATTTGTATTCACCACTGCTCTTCTTCAACTACTCCTTGATATTATTGTGAAGTTCCTACATTTATGCAGTGAAGTCTTCATCTCTGACGCTCCTAAACTCGTTATGATTCAGATATATCAACTCCGACACTCCCCTCAAATTAATTCCATGAACTATTTGAAATGGACTTTTCCCAGTGCTTATGTTCACTGAGTCATTATATGTAAAATTGGCTTGTGATAGAATCTRATCCCACTGATTATGGTGCTCAGTGACCAAACTCCTCAGCAAATCTCCTAAGATTTTATTCACCACTTTAGTCTATCCATCTGTTTGTGGATGATATGAAAAACTAAAAGATATCTCTGTCCCCAAATTTTTCCACAACGTCCTCTAGAAATGACCAACAAATTTGGTATCCCTGTCTGAAACTATACTCCTAGGAAATCCATGGAGTCTCACAACCTCTTTGAAAAACAAATTCACAACATGCGTTGCACCATTGGTCTTCTGGCATGGAATAAAGTGTTCCATCTTTGAAAATCTATCCACCACTAAAAATATGGAATCACTTCCTTTCTGTGTCCTTAGCAATCCCAACACAAAATACATGCTTATTGCATCCCAAGGCCTCTCTCGAATGGGAAATGGTTGATACAATCTAGTGTTTTTTTTCTTCCCCCTAGCATACTAACAAATATTACATTTGTTCACAAATATATTCACCTCCACTCTCATACCTGGCCAATAATATGAACCATTTAATTGGGAAAATGTCTTTTCATGGATGAAATGTCTAGCTAGACCTCCACTATGCTTTTCCTTCAACAAATTATCCATCATTGAGCATCTTGGTATGCACAACTAGCATCCTTTGAAAAAAAAAACATCCCGAATCAGATATTCAGCCCACTGGATTTTGTCTCTGAGTATAGGATTCACACATGCTTCATATGCCTCTGCAAAATCTGGATCATTGTGGTACATTTCCTTAAGATAATCAAATCCCAAGGTCTTCACCTAAAATTCCTGCAGAAACAGAATTCTCCTTCTCAATGCATCAACAACCTTGTTAGCATTACCAGAAATATGTTTAATGAAAAAAGTGAAATTTTTCATAAACTCTATCCATTTGGCATGTCTCTGGTTTAATTTCTCGTGTGTGGTTATGAATTGCAAAGCGTGATTATTGCCATACAAAACAAACTCCTTTGGTATGATATAATGCCTCCACTTCTTCAAGGCTTGAATTATGGCATAAAAATCTTTGTCATATGTCGAGTACTTCTTTTTATCTTCATTCAACTTCTCACTGAAATATGCAACAGGTCTTTCATCTTGGATTAAGACCGATCCAATTGTAACTCCACTCGCATCGCATCTTACATGAAATGTCTTTCCGAAATCCAGTAAAACCAAAATCGATTGTTCTGTTATCTTCTCCTTTAATATGTCGAATCTCTTCTTAGCCTCCTCTATCCATTTGAAATACTTGTGTTTTTTCTTCATTGTATCCATCATTTGAGCACTAATCCCACTAAAATTTATGATGAACTTTCGATAAAAACTTGCTAACCCATGGAAGCTTCTTACCTCAAAGATATTCCTCGGTGACGATCATTCTCTGATCACTTTCACCGTTTCTGGATCCATCTTTAGTTCATTTGAAGAAACCACAAAACCCAAATATATGAGCTCTATTTTCATGAAAGAGGACTTTTTCAGATTAATCAATAGCTTCTCTTGATGCAACCTCTTCATTACCAATGTTAAGTGCCTCAAGTGCTCCTCCTTAGTCTTGCTAAATACCAGTATATCATCCAGATATACAATCACGAATTTTCCAATGAAATACTTCAACACTTCATTCATCAGCCTCATAAAAGTGCTCAGGGCGTTTGTTAAGCCGAAAGGCATAACAAGACATTCATACAACCCCTCATTTGTCTTGAATGTTGTTATCCTCTCATCACCTTCCCTCATTCTTATCTAGTGATATCCACTTTTCAAATCTATTTTTGAAAAATAGTTAGCTCCATTCAAGTAATCCATCAAATCATCCATCCTTGGCAATGGAAATATGTATCTGATGGTGATATTGTTTATGGCCCTTGATTCCATACACATTCTCCATCCACCATCCATATTTTGACTTAATACAGTTGGCACTGCACATGGACTCAAGCTTTCTCTAACGAATCCATTATCTAACAAATCTTGAACCTGTCTTTTCGCCTCCTCATTCTCTTGAGGTGTCAACTTGTATGTTGATTTTTTCAGTAGGCTTGCTCTTGGTATCAATTCAATGTGATGAATGATTCTTATCATAGGTGGAAATGAGTTTGGAAACTCATCCACTACTATATCAATGAAATTCTCTAGCAGTCCCTGAACTTTCTCAGGAAAAGCTTCTATTGAAGTACTGGTAAGGATAACTCTCGACTTCCTCACTACAACAAACTACATCTCATGTTCCTTATTTACTTCATTCGGGATATCCTTTCCACTCATGAGAATTATTCTCGCGTTGGATTCATCCTTCACCTTCATTTCTTCAATTGGAAGCAACATATGTGTCCTACCATTTTTTTCCAAAGTATAGGTGTTTCTCCTCCCATCATGAATAACATTTATGTCATACTTGTTGGGTATGTGTTATATTCTTTGCATGTGTCCATGTGGGAACGTCAGATTCAAAAACTATGGTTGACGATCCCTATAGTAGTGTTCTCTGTGTTGTGTCTGTCGGGCGCTTTCCTAGGGGGATCTGCAAGCGCCCATAATTTTTTTTTTTGGCGGTTTTTGCTATTTTTAGCGGTTTACTAAATTAATCCTGGATTAAGGGATTAGGGTTTTGGTATCTACGGAATACCTAAAAACATTGTATATATTGTATGGTGAATGGTGAAATTCAACGTAATGAATATAAGAAAGGTTTTCCTGGTTGAGGGTTTCCGGTATAAATTTATGTGTACTCTGTGTATGAGTGATTGATTAAATTTTGTTTTTCTTAAGAATTATATGCATTTATTTACTTCACAGGTTTAAAACTTACAATACCTCCATGGTATCCCCAACAAAACATGACATACATCCATGGGAATCACATCACCCAAAATTTCGTCTGTATATCCTCCTATTTTAAATTCAACCAGGCATTGTTTAGTGACAGTTACCTAATGACCTTTCTACAACAATGAGACCTTATACGACGTCGGATGTGCAGTCATCTCTAGATCTAGATTCTCCACCATCTCTATGGATACTAAGTTGTCAGTGCTCTCGCTGTCAATTATCACCTTACAAACTTTGTCCTTTGTTTTGCAATTTGTCCTGAAAAAATTATTTGTGTCGGCTTCTCAGTCTCCGGCTCTTGCTTCAAAAGAACCTCCATCATCATCTAGGATCTCCCATCCTCTACACCTTCTACCTCAAGATCTCTTTTATGCGCTTCTGAAATGTGAGCTTAACCTCCTTTCTTCCTCTCAGGACAATCCCAAGACATATGCCCTATTTTTCCACAGGCATAACGCCTTACTTCTCCTCCTCTGGCCTTCCTCTTCCTCTGGGAAAAGATTTTATACAACCACCCTGTCTTCCTTGGGAACTTCCTCCTCTCTCATAGTGACTATGTGATTTCTTTGCCTCGTCTTTTGGTTTCTGTGCTTTATCTTGAGAAACTCCTTTGCCTATGTTCAAGCTTCGACCTCCATTTTCTTGACTCTTCTTCCTGGCCAACTTCTCTTCTTCTTTCAGTGAAATTTGAGACACATCCTCTACTATCCTGACTGTCTCCATATTGATTTCATCCTGGATGTCATATCTCATGCCATTGATGTATCTAGAAAAATTCATGGTAACACATGAGTTGTGTTGTGGGATCTCTCGGATGGCTTGGAGCTCATGTTGGGTTTGTCCTTACCAGGGCGCGTGGCTTCTCTGTGTGTCAAGAGGAGTGGTGTCAAGCCATTTCCTCAAGGCTCCATACCATAAGTTTTTATTTTTGAACATTTTCCCAGTGAATTTCACAAGCAGTTTTTCCTTTAAGGAAAGAGTTAACGCCAATGAATTTAACAACAACGTTTTTCCTTTAAAGAAATCTCATGACAACGAATTTATTAACAATATTTTTCCTTTAAAGAAAGCGTTAACACTAGTGATTTTAACAACAGTAATTTCCTCTAAAGAAATGTTAATGACATTGAATTTAATGACAATATTTTTCCTTTAAGGAAAGATTTAATGCCAACGAGTTTAACTATTATAATTTCCTTTAAAGAACGTTAATGACAGTGTATTTATCTCCACCGGACAACAGGTATTATTCCTTTAGAAAAAAAATTGTTAATGACAACAAATTATCTCTGCTAGAAAACAAGATTTATTCTGAAAAGGGTTAATGACAAGAAGTTATCCCTGCCAGAATGCAAGTTTTATTCTCCTTATAAAACCCCTTAATGACAGCTACACCTCCTGTCAGAACGCACACCCTTACTCTAAATTGTGACCCATCGTGACAGGAATTTCTTGTTTGGCCAGAAGGCACTAAGTCTAGAAGTCCCACCTATCAACCCTCTATTTGATGGCTGAATAAGTTTGTTATTTTTATTGATTTAATTGTTGACGGTATAAAGTTTTAATATTTAAATTTTATGCCTTGTTAATTAAAATTTAAATTTGGGTTAAATCTCCTGATAAACTTTATTTTGTATTGTTTTTGTAAACAAGGTTGTTTAAAACAATTTTCAAATGAAAAATTATTGTTTTTATAATTTATTTATTTACAACAAGGAATGCAATTTATTTATTTACAATAAGGAATTGATGGCAAGGAACAATAATCACAAAATCCCTTTCTTCTTATTGTACTGTTGACGGTAGTATATAGCAATGAGTTAGCATTGACTTTTATATTAGTTTTGTGTTGACTTGAAAAATTTATATCAATTTAAATGTTCAACATAACAATTAAAAAAAAAAAAAAATTTAAAACAAAAATAGTATTTTTTTAACTTTTAATTGGTCAATAACTTGATAGTGTTATTNNNATAACAATTAAAAAAAAAAAAAAATTTACAACAAAAATAGTATTTTTTTAACTTTTAATTGGTCAATAACTTGATAGTGTTATTGCAACCTTAACTTATTTTGAAACCTTAAATTAATGAGAAAAGACAAGACCACAAAAAAACTAATATAATGTAATGCAATATAATGTAATATTGTATTATAATATATGTTAAAATCTAATATTGTATTGTTTTTTCAAATGAGGTAAAAATTTAAATTTTAAATGTCAACTTTTTTACACTTATTAAAATTTCAATAATTTTACATTTCTTAATATTTTTTTAATTTTTTAATTTCAATAATTTTACATTTATTAATATTTTTTTAATCTTTCAATTTCAATAATTTTACATTTATTAACATTTTTTTAATCTTTTAGTATAATTTTATAGAAATTTGTATGTAGTAATTTTTAAACTTTTAAGTCATTTTAAAATATAAGAAACATTGAGATTTTTTTACTTTTTTAATTATTATAAAGATCATGGGAAGTACAGATCTACATTCTTTTCCAATGACTAAGGAAATTTCTGAATATTATTTATATAAGCCATGCAGACACTAACAAGTAAACTTTTCGGAGGTAGTACATGCAGCGTGTTTCCCTTGTTACTTCTAGGAGGGGTCTTTATTTACTAAATTAATGAACGGGTTTTTCAATGCCTTATCGTAAACTTAATTAAACACCTTAAGGGTCTAGGACTCCACAAGGTACTTAGCCTTTAAATATCCAATTATGTTGTTCATTGATTCGATCACTATCGTATCCCTTATAATGATTAAATAATCATTATTAGTTATTGATGTCTAATTAAAAAATTTCATTCGAGGTGGGATTAGAGGAAGAGTCGTGAACTTGCAGGGTGGGTTCTAAGGTTGGTTAATCATCTACTTTAGTTGATGTCAGAATGCCTTTGTTCATGGATTCCATCTAATAAATGATAGTTAGAGTATTAGGTTTCTTGCGCATCTGGAATTTGTGTCTTAATGGATAGTTTAGATTGTTAGACTTCATGCGCACTTGAAATTGGATTAACGTTGGTCTTAGACTTTAGTCCTTTAGCACCTAACAAATCGTTTTGTGATGAATGACTTTTTAAATAAAATAACAGTTTCACACACCGATTTTAGTATGACATATGTTGTGTATTCTCAGACCTCTTGCATGAAACGATCATTGAAGTGTGGAGCATTGTTAATTCATAGGATTGCTCACATTATGAAATTCGTCTAGATGATGAATTAAAAAAATTTCCTTGCACCATCATTTATCCATGTTGCTGAAAATTAAGAATTTGTAATTACCTTATGCCTTGATTAATTATGATGTATGGAAGATGGGGGGGTTTAGTTTCTTTTTACGCCTTAAAAATAAATTTATTACGCCTTCAGTCACTCAGGCGCAGTGTAACTATGTGGATGTAGGAATTCCTAAGTTCTTAGATGAACTGCAGTCCTTGTAATGATGTGATTGATGTCCGATTTAGTACTTGGATCACACACGCATTCAGGAGTTAATGACAATTTGTGATCGAACTCATTGATTGACTTCTTCGCACCTTGAACCTAAGAGAAGATTACTGGTGCCATGGATATTATGATGATTATTATGGGGATATTTTCGCGCATTGTTAATGATGGCTTAGATGTCATACTTCTCACGCACCTTGTAATAATTGTTGAATTGGGTTGACCTCGTTGTGCCTAATTTTACTTTGTACAAGACTTTTTAGTAACTATTTTATCTCACACTTCATTTAAGTTAGCTTGTGAATGTTCTAGAATTATTACTCTAGCGTGCAATGATTAATTTATATCATTACCGATGAATAAGGGGGGGGGTTGATGGTGTCTCTCTTTTATGATGTTTTTTTTCCTAACACAACACAAAAAAACTTTGACCTATTGTATGTCGCTTGTTGTCAAAACGGCAGGGCCGTTACAACAATCATGGAGCATGAAAGGAGTATGAGATTGCATGTTGGTTTTCCATTACATTTATGGGAATATGATCTAGATACTATTGTTTACTTAATAAAAAAAGGACCTTCAATCTCTTTGGATGGTATAATTCCATAGGCATGGACAGGTAAAAAGTTAAACTATTCTTATTGTTGATACTAAGAGGGGGTTGAATCAATATTAAGTACAATTTAAAACCTTTTTCAAATTATACTTAAACCATTAAATTATATCCAATGAGCAATGAACAATAGTATACGATTTACACCAATACACCATAGTACACCATGCACAATATATGAGAAATAATCAGTAGTTATTGTTCAAGGGAAGTGATGACTTCCAAAGGTAGCTACATCTTCCAAATGTCAAGGGAGGGATAAAACTCCAAGAGGAAGATACAATCCTCCAATATCAAGAGAGGGTTTAACTCTCCATCCTTGTCCCTTCCTTCCACCCAATAATATATGAGAGATAATAAACTTTACATTAAATCATCACCATCAACCAACCATCACATATAACCTAATAATGCTTCATGAGAATTCTTCAACTTATGCAATTATTCAATTATTGAAATACTTTGATCCTATAGATAATATTACTCAATGCATTCTCTGAAACTTCTCCAAGTTTCACTCCTTGAATCCTCCCCAAAAAGAAGTTATAGAGAGAATGGTAGACCTTGTTCAATTCTGGTTTATTCAGGAGACCGAACTTGTACAGCATGCCCCACGCTCAATATTTAACATCAGATTATGAAACTCACATACACGAAGCTAAAGTCCGTACTATTTCCAATGCAATTTGTACCACTTCATTTGGATTCTCTATGAAGAATTTATGACTGTTTTACCCGGAACACTTGTTTATTGACTAGCTTCAGGACTGGTCAAAAACCCTATCTTCCACATAGTGTATCTACATACTTATAGAGAATAAAGAGCTGAAACTTTTACCATGGGTACCTTGATATGTATTCTCAATACCATATCAATTTCACCATCTTAATCGTTCTAGAAACAAAATTATAGTGAAAATGGTAAGATGACATGAAAATAACATACCTTAGAACAAATCACCAGAAGAATTCATCCTCCCTTGAAATCTGTCCTTCTTTATTTCTTATTTCCTATGAAATGCAACTTTTATATCAAATGAATGTATAATTATATTTATTTATACCATTTATGTCACTTCCTTTTAACATTAGGGCCGACATGACACTTTGTTATTTTGTAATTCTTTTCTTTAATTATCTTCAAGGCCTACATGTACTTCCTTCTTCAATTCACTTTGTCATCTTCAAAAATTCATTTCTCCTCAACCATGATGATCCATGTGATGTGACACATACCACTGGAAACAACATGATGTATACTATACATCCATGTGTGTTGTATATTCATGTGAATTGTTCTTCATGTCAAAATACCTTCATCAATCTTGCGGTCCAAAACCCATGACTAGGGTTGACATCAATGAAAACAACCAATCTTCCAACAATATTCCCCTTTGTCATTGATTGTGACACTCATGCTCCCCCTATCACCACGATCCCAATTTCTCTCTCCCTTTGACATCAATGGCAAAGGGTAGGGCTTTCTCCCCCTGAGTTTAATGGCAAAAGGTAACTCTCTTTTTTGGGGCTGCTCTCCCTGAACATGCGACACTCAATAATACTTCATCTTTATTTTTGGTCTTTGGGAATTTTTCTTCCTTGGAATCCTTTTGTGTGGATTATGTATTCTCTCTCTTATTCATGTCTAGGATGTATACATTTTTTAGTCTTCTTATTGCAGTTGCAACCAATCTTCCTGAGTTATTTTCTCTAATTTTACATTTTCAGGAGTCAAACGTAAGAGTGTATACTTGATCACACATATTTCTAACATTGAGTAGATTATGCTTCAATTATTCAAACAATAGGACATTCTTTGTTTTTACATTTTTTCTTCCAAGCTCTACTACACCTTCTCCAAATATTTTGGCAGATGAGTCATATCCAAATGCAACATTGCCACCCTTTCTCTTCAAGTTGATGAATTTGTCTTGATCTCCGGTCATGTGTGAAGAACATCCCCTATCTATGTACCATTCATATTCTTCTGTACATTTTTGAGCAGTCAATTCTATTCAACAATCTTCATTGTTTGGAAACTCTTTCCTTCTCCATAATGTGGTTGGCATAGGGACATCTTCATTCATATATCTGCAATCTTATGCTTTGTGACCAAGATAATTACATTTGTATCATACAATATTTTTGTCCATCAATGGGGAAAATGAATAATAACTTATGTTGACAAATGCACGATTATTTGCATATCTTCTATTTACACCATTCATGTTTCTTGTGTATTTGTTCCTTTCATTGATTCTGCAATTAATTGTCTTATGTACAAATTTTCTGCAAGTATAACAATGACCAAGAAAACAATTGTGATACCTTGGAGTAAGTGACCTTCTTTGTGATGTAGTCCATATGGGTTCATGATATACTCTTATGTAGTTTCCTTCATACTTATTGAAGCTTATTTGATTCCTGAAGGTAGGAGGTCTTCTTGGATATTCATCTCTTTTGTAATCATTCCTTCTTTCTGGTATCCTGGTCCACTTCTCATCAACTGTCTGTGTAGCTCTTTCTTCAATATTCTTGTTGGTATTTTCATTTTCTTTGTATGAAGTTTCACCCATGCATCCAATATGTGTTAATTCTTTTGGAACTTGAGAGTTTCTTAAGCTCTTCCTCAATGAGACAACTTCTTATTCAAGTGTCCCACAATCTTCTTCTTTCTTCATCATTTGGACCTTCTTTACTTCTCATATTCTTCTTGCTTCTTCGAGTAGAGTTTTCAAGGAAATGGTTTCTTTTCTTAGTTTATCAAAGTATTCTAATTGTTTCTTCAAGCTTACAACTGTCTTTTCACAACTACCCAATTCACTTCTTAGTTTTCTACGCGTCTTTGAGCTTGCTATTTTCAATCTCAACATGCTTCAATTTTTTAAGATTCTCATCTTCTTGTTGAATCATTTTTGCTTCATGATTTTCTTCTTCTTCATTGGAATTTTCTTATTTAGTGTCATATCTTTCAATCCTTGGATGAAGACATTCAAATTCAACATGTCCTACTCCTTCACAATTAAAGAAAAATAATTGACCTCTATTTTCTTATTTGAAATCTGAGATGTTGTAATTTGCTTCAACTTCTTCTTCTTCTTCTTCTGCTTCTTCCCTTGCATAAAGATCTTGTATCTTGTCCCTAAGACCTTTTATTTATGCACATGATCCCACCTTAGATTTCACTGAATCTGTCAATCCATCCAGGATGGTATCTATTGTCAATTTGTTGTTCCTTTTTACTTCCTTCTGAACTGCAGTCTTTGGTTTCTTCAAAGAATTGTATCCTGAAGAAACTGAGACCCAAACATCTTATATGAGATATTTCAAGTAAGTTTCCATTCTATTAATCCAGTATTCAAAATTGCTTCCATCAAATGGTGGAATCCCATTTGGAATGTTGTCTTCCATTTCTGCATAGGATCTTCCTTCCATTGGTTAAACTGTATTGAAGGTAACCTACTTTGATACCAATTGTTGATACTGAGAGGGGGGTGAATTAGTATTAAGTACAATTTAAAACCTTTTTTAACTTATACTTAAACCATTCAATTATATCCAATGATCAATGAACAATAGTATAATATTTACACCAATACACCACAGTACACCATGCACAATATATGAGAAACAATCAATAGTTATTGTTCAAGACAAGTAATGACTTCCAAAGGTAGCTACAGCTTCTAAATGTAAAGGGAAGGATACACCTCCAAGAGGAAGATACAATCCTCCAATATCAAGAGAGGGTTTTACTCTCCATACTTGTTCTTGCTTTCCACCCAAGAATATATGAGAGATAATAAAACTTTACATTAAATCATCACCATCAACCAACCATCACATAGAACCTAATAATGCTTCATGAGACTTCTTCAACTTCTAAAATTATTCAATTATTGAAATACTCTAATCCTGTAGATAATATTACTCAATGTATTCTCTGAAACTTTTCCAAGTTTCACTCCTTGAATCCTCCCCAAAAATAAGTTATAGAGAGAATGGTAGACCTTGTTCAATTCTAGTTTATTCAGGAGACCGAAGTTGTACAGCATGAATCGTGCTCAATATTTAAAATTAGATTCTAAAACTCTCACAAAAGAAACTACAGTCTGTATTATTTCCAATGCAATTTGTCCCACTGCATTTGGATTATCTATGAAGAAGTTATGAATGTTTTACTCGGAACACCTATTTATTGACTAGATTCAGGACTGGTCAAAAACCCTATCTTCCACAGAGTTTATCTCCATAATTATAGTGAATAAAGAGATGAAAATTTTACCACAAGTACCTTGATATGTCTTCTCAATACCATAGCAATTTCACCAGCTGAATCATTCTACAAAAATATTTATAGAGAAAATGGTAAGATGACCTAAAAATAACATACCTTAGAACAAATCACCAAAAGACTCCATCCTCCATTGAAATCCGGCCTTCTTTACTTCTTATTTCCTCTTAAATTCAACTTGTATATCAAATGAATGCATAATGATATTTATTTATACCATTTATGTCACTTCATTTTAACATTAGGGCTAACCTGACACTTTCTTATTTTGTTATTCTTTGCTTTAATTATCTTCAGGGCCTACATGTACTTCCTTCTTCAATTCACTTTGTCATCTTCAAAAATTCATTTGTCCTCAACCATGAGGATCCACGTGACGTGCCACATACCATCGAAAACAACATGATGTATACTATCCATCCATGGGTGTTGTATCTTCATGTGAATTTTCCTTCATGTCCAAATACCTTCATCAATCTTTCGGTCCAAAACCCATGACTAGGGTTGACATCAATGACAACAACCAATCTTCCAACACTTTTTTGAAGACTTTCGGTTGTGAAGCATTTGTCCATATTGATAAAGAAAATAGAACAAGGCTTGAGGGAAAATACAAGTGTAGCTTTATTGGATACAATGTTAATGATTTTGGTTATCGCTTATGGGATTATGAAAATCACAAAATCATTAGGAGTAGAGATGTCATATTCGATGACAAGGTCATGCACACAGATCAATTGTAGAGAAAGAAACGAGAAAAATAATAACTAGAATACACAATGCTTCATGAGATCACTGAAAAATAAATTCCAAAGGTACCAGAAAATAAAAATGTACAACAACATGAGAAATATCTACATCAAACTCCTTCAAGTGTTTTTAGAAGATATACCAGGTTAAGTAGACCCCCTGAATGATACTCTCCTTCATTGTATTATTTATTTTTGATTGATTCTGGTGAACTAGAATGTTATGAAGAGGCAATGCAGGTAGACACTAAAAAGAATTGGGACAAAGGAATGAAAGAGGAGATGGATTCCCTAGTAAAAAAACAGATTTGGGATTTGGTTCAGTTTTCTGCAGGAAAAAGAGCATTGCAGAATACATGGGTTTACAAGTTGAAGGAAGAAGATGGAGGAAAAAAGTGATATAAGGATAGACTTGTTGTAAAGGGGTTTGCACAAAATAAAGGTATATATTTTGATTAAATATATTATCTTGTTGTTAAAATGACTTCAATTAGGTATATTTTAAGTCTTG
The DNA here is from genome assembly GCA_010110895.2 of Picea sitchensis. Classification (NCBI taxonomy): domain Eukaryota; kingdom Viridiplantae; phylum Streptophyta; class Pinopsida; order Pinales; family Pinaceae; genus Picea; species Picea sitchensis. The sequence continues at coordinate 145,840 of SNQJ01S0020911.1, forward strand.
TGGTAGTAGAATATTTGCATCTTGAATAGTTAGATGTAAAAAAAACTTTTCTCCATGGGGATTTGGAGGAAGAGATTTATATACAACATCCACAGAGGTATGAGATCAAAGGAAAGGAGAATTTGGTATGCAAGTTCAAGAAGATATTGTATGTCCTAAAGAAATATCCAAGGTAGTGGTATTTGAAGTTTGACAAGATTATGACAGAACAAGGTTATAGTAGATGTCATTCTGATCACTGTGTTTATTTTAAAAGGCTAGAAAATGGAATCCATATTATCTTTCTATTGTATGTAATTGACATGCTTGATGCATGGTCTAATATGCATGATATAAATGTGTTGAAGAATAAATTATCTAATTCATTTGTGATGAAGTATTTGGGTGTTGCAGACAAAATCCTTGGTATGAGAATAACAAGAGATAGGAAAAAATGCAAATTGACATTGTCTCGGGGTGAGTACATAGAGAAGGTGTTGAAGAGGTTTAGAATGCAGAATGAAAAACTAGTTAGTAAACCTTTGGCCATCCATTTCAAGTTAACTAAGGAAATGTGTCCCAAGACATGGGAGGATATAGAATACATGTCTAGGGTCCTTTATCCATCAACAATTGGAAACTTGATGTATGTGATGGTTTGCACAAGACCAGATATCGCACATGTAGTGGGAATTGTGAGTAGGTATATGAACAATACAAGTAAAGAGCATTGAGAGGCAGTAAAGTGGATTCTCAGGTATTTGAGTGGTAATTCTACTCATGCATTATGTTTTGGAGTTTCATACACTATTCTACAAGGATATGTTGATTTATATATCGAAGGTGATAACGATAATAGGAGGAGAACCACAAGGTATGTTTTTACTATAGGTGGAATGAAAATAAGTTGGATTTCAAAAATGAAAAAGGTTGTTTCACTTTCAACAATAGAAGCATAGTATGTTGTTGCTACAAAGGCTAGTAAATAAATGATTTGGTTACAGAGGTTTATGGAGGAATTGGGAAAGAAGAAGGAGAATAGAAAGTTTTAATGTGACAGTGAGAGTTCCATTCATTTTTCAAATAACTCAACCTTTCATTCAAATAATAATCATGTACAACTCAGGTACCATTTCATACGATTCGTCTTGGAATATGGACATTTGAAGTTGGAAAATATACACACTAGCCATAATACTGCAGACATGTTAACAAAGGGAGTAACCAAGGACATTTTTTTTCTTGCTCAGTTTCAGTTGGTCTTCAAGCATGAAGGTGAAGATGATAACTTTTATAGGTCCAAGAAGGATCATAGTATAGAAAATACAACAATAATGGATTTGTTGAGATCAATATCCAAGTGGGAGATTGTTGTTTGTGGATCTTGATTATCTTCCTGATTCATAGGCCTTTATTTTCAGTTGTCTTTATACCCCATCAATACTTTACACCTCGAAAGAATGTACACTCCTCCAAGAGGGGGACTGCAGGGGGGGATTTCTCCCTTTGTGGGGTCTGGGGAAAAGAGGGCCCCCAGTGGGGGTTCGGAGGCGAAGCCCCCGAAGGAATTTTTTTATGTTAAATGTATATTGTAATTTCATATTAAATATAGACCATTCATTATAAGGTCGCATATCTGACGGTAGAAGTTATGTTAGGGTTTTTTTCCCTAAAAGGAAACCCTCTTTTATGAGGGAAATGTATTGCGGCTATAATCATTGTGAATATTGTATTGTGAGAGAGGATACTATGAGATAAATAAGATACAGTTACAATGGGTGTGTTGTAGGTTGTATCCCTTCATTTGTTGGATAATAATAAAGCAAGGACTTGGTGATTTCTCTGGTGGACATATCCCACACTGGGTGAACCATGTATATTTGTGTCTTTATTGTATTGTGTATATTTTGTGTTTTATTTCCACATTTGTTTTATTTTATTTCTCCACGATCCTTTTTTTCTAACACATATTTATATGCATCCATGATAATGGTATGATGTCAAAGGGAAGGAGAAATTAATATGGAGGTTGAAGAACAAATTGTGTGGCCTAAAGAAATCTCCAAGGTAGTGGTATTTGAAATTTGACAAGTTTATGACATAAAAGGTTATATTAGATCTCATTCTTACCACTTTGTTTATTTTAAGAGGATAGAGAATGGAAGATATGTTATCTTGTTATTGTATGTATATGGCATGCTTGTTGCAGGGTTTGACATGTAGGATATAAATGTGCTCAAAAGAAAATTAGAAAATTCATTTGAGATGAAGGATTTGGGTGTTGTGAAGAAAGATTTAATTTGAGAATAACAAGAAACAAGAAAAATAACAAATTAACATTGTCTTGGGGTGGGTACATAGATAATGTGTCGGAAATATTTTAAATGCAGGATGAAAAACCGATTAGTACACATTTTTTTAGCCATGTCAAAATGACTAAAGAGATGTCTCCCAAGACACAACAGAAGATAAAATACATGTTTAAGCTTCCATACTCATCAGTATTTGGCTTCTTGATATATGAAATGGTGTGCACACCATAGGATATTGCACTTGCAGTGGGAGTTGTGAGCAAGTATATGAGAAATCTAGGTAAAGAGAATTGGAAGGAAGTGAAGTTTATTCTTAGGTATTTGAGAGGTACTGCAACTCAAGAATTATGTTTTGGAGGTTCAAACACTATAATATAGGGATATGTTGATTCCGATATGGCATGTGATATCGATACCAAGAGAAGCACCACAAAGTATGGTGTTTTTGTAGGTAGAACAACATTAAGTTGTATTTCAAAATTGAAAAAGGTTGCTTCATTTTCAACAATGGAAGAAGAGTACGCCATAGCTATATAGGCTAGTAAAGAGATGATTCGGTTACAAAGTTTTATATAGGATTTGAGAAAGAAGTAGGAGAACAACATGTTGTATAGTGAGATATAAAGTTCCATTCATCTTGCAAATAACTCAACCTTATATTCTAGGACTAAACATATACATAATAGGTACTTATTCATACGTTCAATTTTGGAAGATGGACAATTGAAGTTGGAAAAGATACAAACTAGCTAGAATCCTGTATAAATGTTAAGAAAGACAGTAACCAAGGAGAAGCTAAGTTATTGCTCAGTTTCATATGGGCTTGAATGATGATGATAAAGATGAGAAAAATTCTAGGTCCAAAGTTGGAGCATAGTCCAACAGGTGTAGTAGCAGTGGAGTTGTTGTGATTAGTATCCAAGTGGGTGATTGTTGGTTGTGGAGACTAGTTATCTTCCTCATTCATAGTTCTTGTTTTGGGAATTTTTGGATCCAAGAACATAGTGGAGGTTTATGTTATATTATTTTCATGATTATCCCAATGGTCTATTATATTGTGTCATGTGTAGAGGGGAGAAAAAAACCCCTTGTCTAAGGATTGTTTGAAAAACTGGATTGCAGAACAATAAAATAAAAACAAATGCATAAATAAAACACAAAAGATACACAATACAATAGAGACACAGATATATGTAGTTCACCCAATGTGGGCTATGTACACCAGATAAATTTCCAAGTCCTTAATTTTTATTATCCATCAAATGAACAAATACAACCTACAACACACCTGTTGTAACTTCCTCTTCTTTCTCTCACAATATCCTCTCTCAGAATACATTATTCACAATGATACATAGCCACAATACATTTCACTAATAAAACAAGGTTTCCTTCTAGGGAAAAAAAACCTAACATAACTTCCACTTTCATACCTACAATCTTATAATGAATGGTCCATATTTACTATGCAATTGAAATATACATTTACAAGGAAATTTTCCCTTCGGGTGCCCACTTTCCCCCGAAACCCCCAACCAGGGGGATGAGCTCCTCAGACCCTACAAGGGGGGAATCCCCACATGAAACTCTCCCACATGGAGGGGTGTACAATATTTTGGGGTGTACATTCTTCATGGGGTATAAACACAGCTAAAAATAAAGACCTATGAAACAATAATATGATCAAGCTCCACAACAAACAATCTCCCACTTGGAGATTGATCACAACAAATACAATGTTGTTGTACCTGTTGGACTATACTCCACCTTGGACCTGAAGAAATTCTCATATTCACCTTCATGCTTAAATACCAACTAAAATTGGGAAGGAACTCATTTTCTCCCTGATTACTCCCTTTGTTAACATGTTTGTAAGATTATGGCTAGTGTGTATACTTAAAATGCTCATATTCCAAGACGGATCATATGAAATGGTACCTGAGTTGTATATTCTTAGTTTTCAAATGGAAGGTTGAGTTCTTTGCAAGATGAATGGCACTCTCATTGCCATAGTACAACCTTCTACTCTCTTGCTTCTTTTCCAATTCCTCCATAAAACTCTGTAACTAAATAATCTCTTTACTATCCTTTGTAGTAGAAACATACTCTTCCTCTGTCATTGAAAGTGAAAAATCATTTTTTAGATTTGAAATACAACTTATTGGTGTTCCACCTACAGTAAAAACATACCCCGTAATGCTCATCCTTCTATATTTATCACCTACCATATATGAATCAACATATCTCGGTAGAATAGTGTCTGAACCTCCAAAACATAATGCATGAGTATAAGTACATTTCAAATACTTGAGAATCCACTTTACTATATCCCAATGCTCTTTACCTGGATTGTTCATATACCTACTCAGAACTTCCACTACATGTGAAATATTTGGTCTTGTGCAAACCATCACATACATAAAGCTACCAATTGTTGATGAATAAGGGACGCTGGACATGTATTATATCTCCTCTTATGTTTTGGGACACATTTCTTTGGTTAATTTGAAATGGCTAGACAAAGGTTTACTAATTGGTTTTTCATTCTACATTCTAAACCTCTCCAACACCTTCTCTATGTACTCACCCTGAGACAATGTCAAATAGTGATTTTTCCTATCTCTTGTTATTCTCATACCAAGTATTTTCTTTGTGGCACCTGAATCCTTCATCGCAAATGAATTAACTAATTTCTTCTTGAGCACATTTATATCCTGCATATTAGACCCTGCAACAAGCATGTCATCTACATACAATAGAAAGATAATATAACTTCCATTTTCTAGTTTTTCAAAATAAACACGGTGATTCGAATGACATCTACTATAACCTTGTTTTGTCATAAACCTATAAAAATTGAAATACCACTACCTTGGAGCTTGCTTTAGGCCATAAATATCTTCTTCAACTTGCATACAAAATTTTCCTTCCCTTTGACCTCATACCCTATGGTTACTGCATATAAATATCTTCCTCTAAATCGCCATGGAGAAAAGTTTTTTTTACATCTAACTTTTCAAGATGTAAATATTATATTTCCACAAGACTTAAAATAGTCCTAATTGAAGTCACTTTAACAACAGGAGAAAATATTTCATCAAAATATATACCTTTCTTTTGTCCAAACCCCTTTAAAACATGTCTAGCCTTGTACTGTTTGTTTCCTCCATCTTCTTCCTTCAACTTATAAACCCATTTATTTTTTAATGATTTTTTTCCTGCAGGTAACTGAACCAAATCCCAAGTCTGGTTTTTTACCATGGAATCCAATCCTCTTTCATGCCTTTCTCCCACTTATTTTTAGTGTCTACTTGCATTACCTATTCGTAACATTCTAGTTCACCAAAATTAGTCAACAATAAATAATACAGTGAAGGAGAGTATCGTTTAGGGGGTCTATTTAACCTGGTAGATATTCTAACAACACTTGTAGTAGTTTGAAGTACTTGTTTCTCCTGTTGTTGTACATTTTTTTTTGTGTTACCTTTGGAATTTATTTTTCAGTGATATCCTCAAGCACTATGTATTCTAGTTTTTCTTTTTCGTGTTTCTTTCCTTGCAATTGATCTTTGTGCATGACCTTCTCATTGAATATGGCATCTCTACTCCTAATGATTTTGTGATTTTCATAATCCCATAAGCGATAACGAATATGATTAACATTGTATCCAATAAAGGTACACTTCTTGGAGTTTTCCTCAAGCTTTTATCTATTTTCTTGATCAATATGGAAAAATGTTTCACAATCGAAAGTCTTCAAAAAAGAATACTTTACCTTTATACCTATTCATGCATCCTCTGGAATTCTACAATACAAAGAGCTTGAAGGTCCTATGTTTATTAATTAAACAACAATATCTACAACATCTTCCCATAACTGTAAGGGAAAACCAACATGGAATGTCATACTCCTTGCACGCTCCATGATTGTCTTGTTCATTCTTTCCGACACACCATTTTTTTGTGGTGTTCCTGGAACTTTATTTTGTCTATGAATATCATTGTATGAATAGTAATCAACAAAATCCTAGCTGCAATATTCACCTCCATTGTCTGATTTGAGACACGTCAACATTTTTCATGTCTCATTCTCAACCAAATCTTTACATTTCTTAAAACTATCAAAAACATCATACTTTTGTCGAATGCAATAAAGCCAAGTTTTTCTAGTTATATCATTAATAAAAGTAACATAATAACAAGAGCCACCAAGAGATGATACCTGAGCTGGTCCCCATATATTTGTATGCACAATCTCTAACCTTTCACTCTTCTTTTCTTTTCCGACTATGAGAAATATGTCTCTCTTATGTTTTCCATAAACAAAATGCTCACATAAATCCAAATAAATTTGTTTAATATGTGGAAACAAATTTCTTTTGTGAAATATCTACATCCCCTTCTCACTCATGTTTCCAAGATGAGGATGCCACAACGTTATATCCACTTTTGTAGAAGATAAATATATAGAAGAGTGAGTATTGTCAGTACATAAATACAATGTACCTACCTTCTCTCATTTTTCTATCACCAGTGATCCTTTGGTGACCTTTCACACCTTATCTATAAATATGGATATACAACCTTCACTTGCCAACTTCCTTGTTGAAATTAGATTTTTTCTTAGATTTGGAACATGTCTTACCTCTTTCAACAACCATTCGTTTCCATTCCTTTGATTTATTTTCTTAGATATGCATGGTGCATCATCGCCCAAATGAGCTTGTCCAAAATAACTTTGAACATAATCTAGAAAATGTTTCCTATGGGGTATGGAATGAAATTAATCCCCTAAATATACTACCCACGTCTCATAAATATTATCTACAGAAAGAATCAAAGAATTTTGTAACACATCACCTGTTACATTTGCTTCCTAATTTTTCTCCTCTTTTCCATGTACTTGTTTCTTTGGAGCTCTGCAGTAGTTCTTCGAATGCCCTTTCTTCCCACAATTCCAACATTATATCTTTCCTAGTTTGGATTTGGATCTTCCCTTACTAGAATTCCCGCAGTTCCCTTAGCCCTTTCCTCTATCATTTTCTCTTCCCCTTTTCTCCATGTTTAACTCATTACTCGATGTCTCACCTGTTCTTTTCCATCGCATTTCCTCTCTAAGGATAACACCAAAAACATCATCAAATTTTAAATTATTTGAACCAGATATAGAGTTACTTACAACCATGACCAAGTCGTTCCAACTTTCTGACAATGAGCACAATATTAGAGGAGCCTTGACCTCATTACTAAAGTCCACTTTTACATAACTTAGCTTATTAGTAACCATATTAAATTCATTTAAATTATCTACAACAGACCCACCTTCCGACATCTTCATATTAAATAATCTCTTCACTAGAAATACCTTATCAGATGTCAAGGGTTTTTCATATATCTTAGACAATGCATCCATCATCTCCTTCCTTGCATTTTCTTTCCAAATATTGAAATCCACTGATGATGTTAGGCTCAACCGTATCATTCCTAGTGCCTTTCTGTCAAGAACCTCCCATTATTTATCCTTTATGGTCGTCGAATTCTTTGATATTCCACCCAATAGTAGTTAGAGATGCTTATTATATAAATAATGGTCCATTCTGCTTCTTCCATAACTAGTAGCTTTGGATATTAAATTTCTTGACCCTAAACTTTCCATCTTCCCCCATTTCCCCCACTTGAACCAGGAGCCCTCTTTTCCTGTGAGTTACCTTTCACTCTGATACTAGTTGCTAGAAAAACAACATCATAGATCAATAAAATAAAAACAAATATGGAAATAAAACACAAAAGATACACAATACAATAGAGACACAAATATTTGTGGTTCACCCAGTGTGGGCTACGTCCACTAGAGAAATTCCTAGGTCCTTCCTTTTTATTATCCAAAAAAAGAAGGGATACAACCTACATCACACTCATTCTAACTTCCTCTTCTTTCTCTCATAGTCTCCTCTCTCAAAATACAATATTCACAATGATGCATAGCTACAATACATTTCCCTCATAAAAGAGGGTTGTATTATAGGGAAACAAAACCCTAACATAACTTCTATCATCATATCTATGACCTTATAATGAACGGTTCGTATTTACTATGAAACTACGATATAGATTCACAAGAAAAAATTTCCTTCGGGGGCTTCTCTCCCGAACCCCTGGTGGGGCCCGCTTGCCACTGAACCCTGTAGGGAGGGAAAGCCCCCCTTCAACTCCCCTGCATGGAGGGTTGTACAATATTTCAGGGTGTACAATCTTAATCGGATATAAACACTACTGAAAAAAAAGACCTATGAAACATGAATATAATTAGGCTCCACAACAAACAAGGATTCAAGGGAGAAGACACTCGAAAAAATATTTTGGGCATTTTTTTGGCATGTTTTCTGGGTGGTTTTATAACATGATTTTCTGGCCCATGGTTTCCTAATTATGGTTAAGGAATTAAGGTTGTAATATAATCTATGTCAATGGATTATGGATTTTGGATGTTTCAAGTTCCTATATATTATTTTGTAATTTCATAGTCAATATAAATTGTTCATTATTAGGTCACAGATATGATGGTAGAGGTTATGTTAGTACATTTTTTCCATAGAAGGAAACATTGTTCTAAAGAGGGAATTGTATTGCAGTTGTGTGTGGTGAGAGATTGTAGTGTGTCTGAGAGAGGAGATTGTTAGAGAGTGAAGAGGAGGTTGCAACAGATACCCTGCGCTAGGTGTTATCCCTTCATTTTGTTGGACAAGATAAATGAAGGACTATATATTTCTTTGTTGATGTAGTCCATATCAGATGAAAAATGTATATTGGTGTCTCTCTTGTATTTTGTTCTTCTATGTTTATTTCCACATTAATTTTGATTTGTTTTATTATTATTCCTCTGTGATCATATTCCTAACAATATGTGGCATTATATATTTATGTTTCATATTAATTTCATTTAAATGAATATAATTTATTATCATTCTCTATTTTATCATTTTTGTTTTATATGTTTATTTACCATAATTGAAGAACAAAAGACTTAGATGTTGATTTTTTAATCAATTTATACTCTATTAATTCTATAATAACTTCTTCCATTTATTTCCTATTCGATGGATTGATAAGAATTTATTTCCCATATGATTTGGCTCCAATAATGATTTTAATTTCATATTCCTATTTAGAACTTTCCCAAAAAGATTAAGGATTAATATTACAAATTTATTCAAATTCTACTTCTATGATATTTGATACTCTTCTATTCTTAGTTGCATACCTCCCCATTTTGTTAGTGTACTTTTCTTTAAAAATTTATTTCCGAGATAATTTATTTAAAGATAGCTAACCATAATGGGATGAAATTTCTTCAAGGTCATGATATTCATCTTCAATTTCTTAAGTGACATATTTCACAAATTTTTGTACATATTTATAAGTAGGTTGTGGGTATAATTCAACAATTTTTAATTTTAATCTAAACTTAGGCACTTGATGTTGATTTTCATGGCTTTGTGCAGGTATTCTCACATGGCCCTAGGTGTTGGGAATGTGGGAATTGTCATGGGAGCCACATTAGACTTTCTATTTAGTCAAAACCTCCTTTGGAATGAAGCTGGGAATTCATGGGTTTGGTGATGGGCTTTGTGTGTTTGTGTTGGGGTTTCACACCCACAAGAGATACTAATTTGATGTTGACTTATGGAGGGGATTCTAATGACCCCTAAGAATTGTATATAAAGGAGAGAATTCATTGTGACATTTCAGTGAGTAAGTGTGTGGAGACATGATGGATATAACATAGGTGAGTCTACATGTGTTCTAGGAGGCTTGGTGATCTTAGTAAAAGGAAATTCTAAAATGGTGGAAAATATGGCCTAGGAGAGAGGAAGGATGCACATTCAAAGCAGGTAGAGTTATTTATACATGTACATAAGTTTTAGTGGGAACAATATCATATGTACGCAGGTCATAGGAAGGTGAATCACATATGTATGTGGGTTGCAGTGGGCACAATTGTGTATGCCTGCGGGTTGTAGTAAGGTGAATCATGTACATTCATACAAGGTTTTCTGGGAAGGATCAAATCCATACAGGCTAATGTCAATAGGTATAGGTGATGTCAGTAGGTCATATAGGTGGTTTGCAGTAGATTTGTGGTTAGAGGAAATTTTCAGGGATTTGCTAAGTTTTTTTTTTCTGTTTTTGAAAGAACAAGGTTGTTCTCAGATTTTGGTGAAATTGTATTGGCTGGGAGGGTTGGTTTTCCCCTCATAATTTCTAAATTTGATAAATTTACATAACACAATTTTTTCTTCTCTTGTGTATTGGTGATTCAGCTATGATCCTTTTGTTTTCACTCATATGTTTTCAGTCAATAATTACCAATGCAAAATTATTTAGTGATAATTGCCAGGGTTTATTATTAGTTCACTAGGAAGCAATTTTCAGATCTGAAAATTAGTCACATAGGGTTGCATTTGAAAATTGACATGGTATCAGATATTGGGATTTGAAGAGAAGGGGATCATCTTTGAGACACATTGTTGCTATAAATGGTTGCATATTTCTTGTTTCTGCTAGAACATGTCAAGGGCGGTAACTTTGTGAAGGAGCTATACCAGTGTTGAGGAGTTAGTTATGAGAGGGATCTACGGTGATTATTTTAGGTAGTAGTAGGTTAGATGGTCTCTAGTTTGAGACATGGAGAATATTGTTCATACAAGGAGTTGTGAGATATTGCAGCACAATGGTGTAGCAGGTTGGTATTTTTGGTGGACTGGTGAAGAGATTGATTCCCAATACTATGTTGTGTGGTGGGTTTCCAACTCTGTAGATGGACTTCCAGTGGTTTTTCCTAGTGAGTTGTGATGAGTGCAACTCAAGTGATTTGGCACAGAAAAAATGGATTTGTGTGTATGTTAGGTTGACGAGATACAGTCTTCATCAGGCCATAGGGTTGCACACTTGACAATGTGTTGAGGTGTGACAATGTCTGAGCTAGTTAACCCTGGAGGATGAGGAAACCTATAGAGATGAGGTGTGGTGGTCTAGAGTGGACTAGAATGTGTGTCCATTTGTATCTTGGGATTGTTCATAGAGAGGACATAATATTGGTTGTAGCATGTGCATAGACATTGAGAGGTCTTCCTAGGTCTTGGGAAACACTTGTGTATGAGATTTATGCACAAGAGGTGTTTCCAAGGTTTTACAGACTATGGATTGATTGTATCTAAGAGGAGATTCAGTTAGAGTCCAGAGATGAATTGGATGATGGAATTGGGTAGAAGTTCATTGGATGGTCATGAATTGGGTAATAAATATGCTTACCTTAGAGGATTGCATGGTTCTTATGCGGTGGGAACTACCAACACATGATAGGGGCACAAGATTTGCTATAGATATTCAAAGTGTCTAACTCAGGTATGTACAAGGATATTGGTATGGGGACTAGGAATCTAATATAGGGATCTGGTAGAGTGTCATTCTGGATTGAGTTAGGGTATGTGTTCCAAGCGAAAAATGTGCAATGGGTGCTACGAGTGTGTTCTCAGCCTCAACGATTGAGGAGTAGGGATATGCAGTGTTGTTCTAGGATGGACATCTATTGTTGGATGACCAGAGGATCTAGCTTCATAACAATAATGATTCTTCAATTTATAGAGCATCAGTCTATGTAAGCCATGACTAGTAGTAGTAAAGTGATAGTGCATAAAGAGCAAATGGATCTAGATATTGTACAGATCACTTTGTAGGAGCCTGACTTCAGAGGGAGTCTGAATGCTTAGAGGGAGAGTAAACCATTTATAAGTAGTCTACATTCAGGTTCAGATGGGAGAGATGAATATTCCAAGAATATCAGGAGGGTGTCATGGGTTGAGATATCTAGGAAGGATGATAAGGAGTAGGGTTTTTCTGGGGATGCATCATGTCAGAGATAAAGACTTGCCTCTGTTATGAGGGAAAAACACTCTATGTCCAAGGTAAACCACAACAGACAGGTATGACTGCAGAAATCTACTCAATTCCAACATATGCTATATAAACCAATGTGCAAGCGAGATAAGAAAGAATCCTGCCTTGTTCCAACATTTGAAGATGTCCACCATTGATCACTTTGACCCAAAGCTTTATACCTGGGACAAGTTCTCAACAAGTAAGTAGATAAAGAATATAGTGATAATATAAAAGGTTAGCACATTAGATAGCATAATCCATCAATAAACATTACAAACATGCCCATGGATAATAATCATATATTTTCAAGATACCAATAGGACAGGAAATGAGTATTTCTATTAATAAATGATCAGAAGAAGTGATAACATTACAGACTTTCGTGTCGTCATGGTTCAAAACCAAGAAACCAAGTTCCTTCCAACTAGGTCTCCACCACTTCAATCCTCCACCAAAGGCAAGCTCATAAAAAAGAGACAATGAGGTTCTCTCAACAATAGGGAAAGAGCTTGGGGGATGAACACTGTGTTGAGGCTTTAGGGACAAAGGGATGTAGACTCAATATGAAGTAATTTATCCAAAGTAAATTTTATCTCAAAGTTGAATGCTTTCTCCTCTTTTCCATAGCTCAAAATTTTTCTCTTATAGCCTTCAAAATGAAACTGAAGGGTCGAGTCAGAACATTTCTAGTATATGGAAGGTCAAGGATTAAAGATCTCCTCTCGTGACATGGAAACCCATCTTAATTTTTGTATTTTCTAGCACAAATTCTCATGTATGTGGGATGTAGTGGAGAAGCCTGTGTATACACATGTTATATAGTAGATAGGGCGCGTATATGTGGAAAAATATGTATTTTTAGCTATGGATTCATCAAAAAGGGATGACAAGTCTGCATGGGGAAATGGAAAAAGGCCCTTTGTGCAAGATAACAATGGTGACTCAAATATTGCTATAACATATGCCCCCTAATGTGTGAGATCATAGGAGTATCTGCGGTGGCTGAAATACATTATAAATAACCCAGAAGTGGAGTGATGGGAACCCAGTTGGAAAGACTAGTTGTTCATTACATTCTGTGTTGACTTTAATTACATGGATGCCAATATAATACAATGAATATCCATGTGGAAAATATACCAAATAAGTGTCTTTGGTCATGACTAGGAAAATACAAATGCAGTTATATGACAAAATCTGTCAAAATCATGAACAAGGCCCAGTAAAACTAGTCTCAAAACCAATCTAAAGATATTTGTATGCATTGGAGTATAATTTGATGTCCCATGATTACTGAAGTCAAATAGGTGTTGTTCCAATGACAATGATCCGGGCTCAAAACAACTTTCTGGCAATTTTGGCAATTTACTATTTTTAGCATGTTTTAACTTCCGGGGCCATTTTGAGGGCCTAAATGAAGGTTTTTCTAGATAGAGGTTCTCAATGAAATTAGAAGGCATGATTGAGCCCGAAAATTCAATCTCCTCGACCATACCTTTCTAACGAGCTATAACACGCCTAAAACGGAGATCGTATGCAAAAGTTACGACCCCGGGAAGTTCATGCACCAACTTTGTTAAGAACCAAACTTCAATATAGCATAGAAAAACCTCAAGAAAAGTACTCAACGCCTTGAAAAAGAGATAATTTCAGATAATAAGCCTCTTCGAGGGGGCAACCTCCTTTTACCCCACTTAAATGTTCAAGTACAAGATG
>SNQJ01S0020912.1:0-36335 GCA_010110895.2 Picea sitchensis
TAAGCATGGGTTCTCTTACTCCACAAAGCGTCTTCCCGTGAGGGCTTTCACCATAAGGGGACCACTTTGGAGTTCATCCATATTTACTTCTTATCAACCATGAAAAAACAATAATAAGTCATATTTACATCAAACACTATTGGTTCCATTACCCAAACCTTTGTGCTAGGATCTTTCTTCAAGGGTTGACATCAATGACAACCAACCTTAATCAACAATACCATTCTCTTGATAATTTTAATCATATTTTTATTAGTTGATTATGCCAATCCGTTACCTTGAGGGTAGTAGCTAGTAGAATATTTTAGTTTAATTCCTTTTTCTAGAGCAAAATTAATCATCTCAAGAGACGAAAAATAGGAAGCGTTATCAAATACCAGGCAGTCAGGGATACCAAAACGAGTAATAATATTTGAATTCAAGAAGGTCATTACCTGACTGGTATTTACAACTTTTAATGGGGTAGCTTCAGACCACCTGGTGAAGTAATCCATTGTTGTTATGATAAAATTATGCTACTGTGAGGATGGTGGATTGATCAGACCTATAATATCAAGACCCCACTGCTGAAAAGTGGAGTCTACTGAAACAGGTTGCAGAGGGAAGGCTGGTTTCTGTATCCATCTGGATGCTTTTTGACAAATTACACACTTGCAACACAAAGCATGAGCATCTTTAAAAAGTGTAGGACAATAGTAACCTGCTCTTAATACTTTATGGGCAGTGGTATCTCCACCAAAATTCCCACCAGCTTCTCCTGCGTGCAATTCCAATAAGACCTTTTCTGCTTCATCTTTCTCAAGACAACGCATTAGTACCCCATCAAAATTTTGATGAAACAGAATACCATTAATCAACTGAAAGGAAGCAAATTTTAATCTTAGCGCTCTTCTTTTAGTGGGATCCAGGTGACGGGGAGCTAACCCATGTTCAATAATTTTTTTTATATCATCATACCAGGGACTAACATGGTTTTGTGTACAACAAATTAAATTTTGGTAGTGCTGTTCTGGATTTGACATATCATTTTCCTCTTGCTGTCCTGCAGCTAAGTCAGCGACTAACTTGCATAACCCTTGACCTCTCACTATTTGTGCTGGGGTGATTTCTATGTCATACTCTTGCAAATATGTGACCCAATTTGCCCTCTTTTCGCCTAGTTCTTTCTGTACTAACAGATTTATGACGGATGGGTAAGGGACAATGATTTTTGTCCTAGATTTCAAAAGATAAGATTGAAAGTGCTTTACTGCTTTAAAAACAGCATAGGCTTGCTGATCTACTGCTGGGTAATTAAGTTCTGTGCCTTTGAAGGATGAGCTCATAAAGGCTGAGCTCATAAGTTTATGGTTTATTTTTAAGTCTCTGCTTAAAAATAAACCATAAACTTCTGGAATGTCTACAACAATAATATCAATCACTTGATGAACTTTAGGGTTAGACGACAATCTTATAAGCACATTTCTTAATTCGCCTATAACTTTAACACTAGTTCGATCAAGTTGGATGATCTTCAAGGTGGATGGTTGAACTTCAACATTAATCTTTTGACACACATACCATGGCATTACGTTGGATGACGCTCCTGAATCTACCATATAGTTGTGCACGTTCCTATTGAAAATTTCAAAAGTTAACAAAAATGGAGGGACATTTCTGCGAGTACTAATGGTGGAAGCTTGTTGCTTTTTACTCGCAGCCTCTAGAACTAATTTATCTACATTTGTTACATTATTTACAGGAAGGTCTCTTTTCTCGTGAGGATCAGAAGTATTTTTGGCGGAGGCCTTCTAAGGAACTTTGGGGTTTTTCTGAAAACCTTTGTTACTGCTTGGATTGCCATTTTTGCTGTTCTCTGCAATATTCTGTATCATTTTTTGTAGCAGAAACAAGAATTTTAATAATTCATAAATAGAAATGTTAGCCCTTAACTTTTATAGATATTCAACCAAATCATAATCTAAGCTTGGGTTTACATAATTCTATTTAGTCTCAGTTGGTTTAGACTGTTTTGGGGGCGAAGTCGTAGTGTTTTCAGAACAAGACTTGTTTGTTGTCTTACTCCTAGTATTGTAAGGGTGTACTGTCTCGAAATTAGCTTGAAAAATGCTATCCAAGAAGTGTCCAAAAATGTTCGAAGAGGATTCATCTTCTTCTACTGTCTCTTGTTCAGCTACTTCCTCAGGGATCTCAGGAGGCATCAAGTTATCCTGTGCTTCTAGAATCGTTTGAATAGCGAATTGCAGGCTTTCTAGATTTAGGCCTTCAGTATTTGAATTAGGTCGGTTGGTGGGAAAAAGATTCCTAAACGGGGGTTTGTAAGGCCCTTTGCTCGAAGAAGCTTCTTCATCCGTCCTTTTCAAATCTATAACTTGATTGGATAGTTTTTGAATGACTTTTTGTAAGTTTTCTAGATCTGAGCTTTCAGGTTGTGCTTTGTTTTGGGCAGGTCTAGGGAGAATTTCAATTTTCTTTTTGGAAGATGAACTAGTCTCTATTTCGTTGCTAGTAGTGTCTTTTAAGATGAGGATGTATTTATCAATATGACTGGCCTCTTCGAAGGCCTCTAACAACGTGGCTTTCTTAGATCTCTTTACCCAAATGGATATGCTTTGATGTAAGGCTTTCATATAATATGCTATGATACGATTCTCGGCAGACATCGAATTCGTAGGGATTCGGTTCTTTAATGTTAAGAATCTTTGATTAAAGTCTTTGATTTTCTCTTTGGGGTTCATTCTTAAACTAGAAAGCTCCATGACTAGAACTTCTGGGGACTTTTCGTCTCCAAACTTCTCAAGAAAACAGGCTTCAAACTTCTCCCATGACACGATGGTATGGGGATGTTGGGCAAAGTACCAGGTAGAGGCATTGCCCTCAAAGGTGTAGGGAAACAATCTATAGACTACATCTTCGTGCTCAACACTATGGAGTCTAATCGCTAACATAAAATTTTTGATGTGATCTTTGGTGATCTGTTTAGAGTCTGAGTCAACTTTAGGGAGCCACTTCTCTGGGTGTTTGGGTAAGGGATGCTGAGGTCTAGGTATGGCCACTGCATCTTGGTCGAGCCAAGGTCTGGTAGGATTTTTCTGGTTGGCCATAGGTGTGGGCAGTGTCAAAGGCTGGGATGAGGAACTTCCTTCATTAGAAGACTCTTCTCCAGAAGAATAAGGAGATGAAGGAGGTGGTGAGGGTGGTATACCAGATCCTCCTACTGCAGGAGTGAGGATTGGATCTGTAGGGTTTAAAGTGAGGTTAGTTCCTCCGAGTTGTTCTCTGATATCAGAGAATTCTAATGGTTGGTCCAAAGGTCGGTTTGGTTGTCTTAAACGGGCGAAGGCACTATGTGTTCTTATGATATATTGGCGGACAATCTCTTGTACGTCAACACCTGTAGGATTTGGAGTTATTGGTTCAACTGTGATCCGTAGATCGTCGTTTGATGTGGTTGTTGTTTGAGGGACAATGTTGTCATTTGAATGACTTCTAGTGACTATAGGCGAGTGGGTAGGTGGTGGAGGAGTCTTACAACCACCTCGTCCCATTAATAATTTTCAGGCCCTCCTTCTAGCGCCATTTGTTGACGGGCGAAATTGACCGCTCGTCAACTGGAGGAGTGAATCCGGTCCGGGGTTGTCTATTTAACCCAAGAAGTTTGGATTAATCCACTCCGATAGGTTTAGACGCTCCGTTGGCCGATCTAAGTCCTAAGAAAGTGAAAAAACAAAACTAAAGAAACTAACTTAATGAAAAACAGCCGCTGAAAACTATATACAAATCTAAAAAGTATTCACAATTTACTAACTAATATTTATAAAATAGTAGTTCTACTTATTATATGTACAATGCATCGATATGATTAAATCTCTAATATATGTACAGTATTCACAAAATGCAAATTTTGATCAAAATATGCGAAAATCATATATGAATTGATTTATGACAGAGAAGCTATCATTCAGTGTTTTTGATTTTTTATAACTTTTATAAACAAGAAATGAAATGGAAGCTGTCTAGTTGAGAAGTAAAAATAACAATCGATACAATGTATTTAGATTAAAGGAAATTCTTATATTAATTAAACTAATAAAATGAAACTAGCAAACTAACTTGTAATCGTATCTCTTATGTGTCCTGTGCATAGCATCTAAGTTTGTTGTTTGATGAGGTCAACCCGCACTAGATTTTCCAAATGCTTCTCGTAAACAGGAAGCGATAATGATCGAATGCTAATAACAGAACATGAGAGAAGTAGTAACAACAATTCTATAAGCTGACAAATGATCACATTAAGATAAATCTAGCTGTAAAAATTTGCATACAACTGCTCATTTAATAAAGAAGATTAACCTTCTAATCATCAAATTTGAATAGGATAATTGCTGTATATAATACGAGAGACACAAAACATGGAAATCATATAAATTTGATCACATCAATCTGTAATAAAACATGATATCTAAAGTAGTCATAATTTGATTACAAATCAAAATGAGCAAAACTTGAACAAAAATATGATATATTGAAGCTAAAGCTGTACCAACATCAACTTCCATTCAAGTTTGTCAATCATAAATCCATAGTTTCTGCTCCTAGGCAACGATGGTTCTTGGTTTACAAAACAACATATTTATAAAGGCCACAGGATCAAAACATTTCCTGTGGAAATCATCAAATTTGTTCCAAAAATAGTGGGGGATACAACCTCCCAGATTCTCATTGTTATCAAAAGTAACAACCTATTCTAAAACCATATAAAGAAATAGCATGTTGAAATATTCCACCCGCGATTCAAATATTCTTTAGAAATCATATGTACCTGTAAACACACAAGAATACACAATTTCAGATTGCATTATAGTTGTAAAAACAAAGAATTCAAATTTTAGTAACTAGCTACAAAATCTCACGATTCTGTAGCTAGTTATAATTATAACTAGAATCGTGTTTTATTAAATTAATCAAAACAAACTAGATGCAATTTGAGAAAACATATCATGTATTCTAATTAAAAACAAAGACAAAATCATACTAAAATTATTTTTAAAACACCATACCTCAGATTTAGGGATTCGTTTTAATCAAGCAAATTTCGAATTCACAATGGCAGTGGCTGCTTCCACGTTCTTAAAAACAACAGAGCCTGTGGTTTTTTGTCTTTTATCATTGGCTTGAGCTACGTTTTGCAATCTGTCGTTTTCTTTTGTTAGCACGTTCACCTGGTCCTCCAAGGACTTGATCCGAGACTGAAGCAAAGACATGTCTCTGTAATACCGATCGAGCCATGACTGACATTCTTTGCATTGCGACCGGACCGACTGTGCATTAGCAGGTGGAGAATTTCCCATTTGACTTGAAGGTTCTTTGTTGAGTTTGATTCCAGGGAAGTCGGGGTTGTCTCTAAGACACGGTGGAAGGTTCGTCACATAATCATAGGTTTATTTTGGGCACATCGTGAAACCCAACGCACGACCCTTTTACCCTTGTAATTGATATCATTGTTACCTTTACACTTTTTCTTTGCAGACTTTTTAACAGGCTTACCACCATCTTTTGGATACGAATCAAGTAGAGTGTCGGGTTGGGTAGTGTCCGGGTAGGTCAAGGGTTCCACAGAGGGAAAGAGTGAAGGAGGGGGAATGACAGGCTCGACGAGGATTTCTGTAATGATAGACTTGTCAACCTGTCCTTTTCAGTGCTAGCAAAACCATTCCTTAACAGGAAGGCGTCCCAATAATCACCGTTTAACTTCAACTGATGAACCATAATAATTTTAATCAAACAACGGTGGAACAGGCTAGAATCAGATTTCTATATTTTATAATGCTTTTCCATTTTGTATAAACTTTGAAGGAGAAAATGGGGCATGTTTAGGGGAAAATCGATAAAACTCATGAGCAACCGCAAGTGATATAAGAAAACCAAACCATATCTACCCTCACAGGTAACGAACTGCTTGACAATAACTAATAGATCATGCCATCTAGGTTTTAGAGCTGTAACATGCATACCTTTGTCGTAGCTGGTAATCTTTCTTGAGGTAAACAATAGTGACCAGGGAACCTCCTCAACCTTTGAGTTTTTAAACCATTTTTGTCCCACGGCTGGCAGACCAGTGGCTGAGCTAATGAAATATTCGTTTAACTCAAGCTGGACGTCTCCAATTTTAGCTCTGCAACCATAAAATGTTAGCATGAATTGTTGAGCAACTGCCAAATTAAAACCCTTGAACTTCTCAACAAAGACCCACCAACCATTCCTCTCTAAGTCTTCTCGGGCATTATCAAACAATAACAAAGTTTGGACACCATTGTGTTCTATTCTCACTATGGGAGCCATGGCTAACAACACAAAATCGACAGGGTATTCGGCGATAGGGTTTGACAGAATAGAAACAGAGCCATTTGCCCCAAGCTTCCCCGACACAATGCAAAGGCAGCTCGAAATGCTAAGAAGGAGCGTTAATGCTATGCATGCGAGGACAGTGGTGTAGATCGAGGCCATGCAAGAACATCATATCAGGCTGTACTTGCAAGACACCTTGGTGTATTGGTACATACAAATCATAACAGTTAAAAAACCATTATATGCATATCCAAAAATTCGATCAAAATGTCAAATAAACAATTGCATATCCATGATTTGACCAAAAAATCAATATGTYGAATAAAACATTGTATCAAAGAAATCAAAACCATATTAACAATACTCAAATGCTAAATGGGTGGTGTTTTGATACATATGTAACCAAGGTGTTTAAGACAACCAAGGGGTGATAACCATGTAAACAATCAGGTTCATGATAAACCAAATGAACATTAACCCTTTGATGTAATCAAACATGAATTCCAACTGTGGGTTTTCACGCTTGCAGTCGTGAAAACGAAATCGAAAAAGTAGGTACGCATAAAGCGACGTATAATGAGATTGTTTAAAGAGAAAGGTTGCGGCGAAAAATTAAAAACCTCGTGTAGGCAGCTGATAAAAATAGAGGTTAATATGGATGCCAACAGGTTCCCAAACCAGTCAACTCTCAAGCTCTCACAAGTTTCCCAACACCCACAACAATCCAAGTACCCAACTCTCTTTCACCCAGCCTGTACCACCCCAAGAGAACATACCTCCACCCTTCTTTTCCACGCAGTCCCTCAGGGAATCCTTCTCCTTTTTCCAGGGCCTCCAACACAACCGGTATAGAATCTCAATGCTGGAACTCTCAGGACTCATAGTTGTGAGAAAAACAGGGCACATGCTAATGCATCTCAGACATGCAGGGCTCAAGTCATGGCTGGATTGCACCAACGACCATTACAACTAACCATCCCGTGGCTAATATTCAATAGTTCGGTTCCCTTTCCCAAGCCAAGATGCAGTTGAGGATGGATCAATGAATGGTTAAGTGGGTGCATGAAAGTGCATGAGGGAAATGAATGAATGTACAGGAAATCAACGAACAAGCCATCAGTCGAACCCCCCCATCAGACCAAAGGAGGGTTTAAGTAACTTCATGGGGAATCAAGAACCTCCTGTCCTTCCACCAAGAAGCTCACATAACCGATCCCATCCCTTAGACAAAAAGGGTAATTAACATAGGAATAAACACTTATCCCCTCAAGCCCCCTCTCTTGTGGAATCATAGCCCCCTATAAATCTAGTCCTTGTCCATCTAGCATCCATCCATGTATTTATTATTAATAATGATAGAAAACATTACATGTCTTGGGCACACTGGAATTTTTAATAATTGTTTGGGTACCCTGGCCTCTCAACATTGTAAAAATACATTATTTAAAATGGGGATTCAAAACCTGGGGTGTTACATCCCCTCCCCCTTATTTTGGCACTGTCCTCAATGCATTTACAAAATAGATATCAAAATATCAAATTTATCCAAAAAGTTGCGGGTACTCTGCCTGGATGGCATCTTCATGCTCCCAAATAGCATATTTAGGACCGTAGAAGTTCCACTGAACTTTTACCATCTCTATAACTTGATTCCAGATCATTTTTAACTTTATGTCCAATACCCGTACTGGCTGAACCTAAAAGTATCCCTCTGTCTCTACCTGAATCAGATGCCAATCAATAACATGGTTAGGGTCATGTACATATTTCTTTAGTAAAGATACATGAAATACATTATGCACATTCATGGAAGCAGATAATGCAAGCATGTATGCAACTGGCCCTATTCTGTCGAATATTTCAAATGGACCACAGAATCTGGCTGCCAGCTTTGTAAAACTACCCAATTTCAATGATATTTTCTTGGGATTCACTTTCAAAAGTACATGCTCCCCTACTTTAAATTCTCTAGCTGTCCTGTTCTTGTCTGCATAAACTTTCTGTCTATCCCGAGCTACCTTTAAATTCTGCTTGATCTTAACGACTTGGTCTTCCATGTCCTTGAGAATCTCTGGCCCAAGTACCACTCTATCTGCTGGGTTGTCCCAACTTACTGGAGTATTGCATTTCCTACCATACAAGGCTTCAAATGGGCTCATTCTTAATGAAACTTGATATCCATTATTATATGCAAACTCAACCAAGTTTAAGTAATATTCCCACTTAGATGGCTTATCCATCACATACATTCTCATCATATCTTCAATTATTCGATTGACTCTCTTCGTTTTCCCATCTGTTTGGGGATGATATGTCGTGCTAAATTTTAGATTTGTGCCAAATCCTTTAAACAATCCCCTCCAAAAATTAGAGGTAAACTTCGTATCTCTGTCTGAGACGATTGTCCTAGGTATCCCATGTAACCTAGCAATTTCCTTCATGAATTTTTTTGCAATATTAGCCATTGTATGCGTTGTATTCATAGGCAAAAAATGAGCAACCTTTGTTAATTTGTCAACCACCACCATGATTGAATCATGTTTCTTATTCGTTCTGGGTAATCCTGTGATGAAATCCATGGTGATCACTTCCCATTTCTTCTCTGGAATTGACAATGGCTGCAACAAACCAGCTGGGTGCCTATGCTCACCCTTCACCTTCTGACATTCCATACATCGAGTGATGTAATCAGAAACATCCTTATTCATTCATGGCCAAAAGAACTGGCTTCTTACTGCTATAATTGTTTTCTAGTAACCGGGATATCCAACATAAGGAACATCATGCATTTCCTTCAATACCAAATTCCTCAGTTCTCAAGAACTAGGAACATAGATTCTATTTTTATGCATGAGTAATCCGTATTCCTTTATCTCATACTCCTTTATTTTCTACTGTAAATCTCCTTACTATAAGATTTCCTTTACCTATAGGTAATGTTGGTCTGTAACAAGACCATCTAAAATTCTACTCTTCAATTCTGACTGATGCATACTGACAACAGTAGCATGCATGATATGCACTCTTCTACTAAGTGCATCGACAACTTTATTCTTCTTTCCATTGATATGCTTGATATCGAAGTCATATTCACTTAAAAATTCCAGCCATCTTGTTTGCCTGGAATTCAATGTTGGCTGTTCAAAAAGATACTTCAGGCCAATGTGGTCTATTCTTAATTCGAATTTCTTCCCCATGAGATAATGCCTCCACATCCTCAAGGCGTGAACAATGGAAGCAAGTTCCAATTCATGCATGGCATAGTTCCTCTCATGTTCCTTAAGATTGCTAGACTCATATCCAATGACATGTCCATTTTGTGTGAGGACTCCCCAAATTCCTTCCTTACATGCGTCAGTACATACCACAAAACTTTCATTTGCGTCAGCAATATTTAACACAGGTGCACTAATAAGTAATACCTTCAACATATTAAAATTCTTTTCACACTTGAGTGTCCATTCAAATTTAGTTCCCTTCTTTTGCAAAGAAGTGATGGGATGAGAAATCTTAGAGAACCCTACTATGAACCTTATGTAGTAGCCAACTAATCCCATAAAATATCCGATGTCTGACACATTTCTGGGTGTTGGCCATCCTCTAATGGATTCGATCTTCTCTGGATCTACTACTATGCCTTTCTCTGAAAAATGTGTCCCAAGTAATGGATCTGCTTTTGATTAAAAAAACACTTACTCAACTTGAAATACAACTGATGTTCTCTCAGTACTTGCAATACCAGTCTTAAGTGATGTTCATGCTCTTATTTAGACTTAGAATAGATAAGTATGTCATCCAAGAATACTATGACAAACTTATCCAAATAATTTCTAAATATGCCATTCATTAAGCACATGAAGACAACTGTGCATTGGTCAGTCCAAATGGCATCACTACAAATTCATAATGCCCATAACTGGTCCTAAAGGATGTCTTATGAATGTCTTCTTCCTTGATTCTTACTTGATGGTATCCTGCCCTCAGGTCAATCTTTGAGAATATATTTTCTCCTCTTAGTTGATCAAAGAGGTCATCAATTCGGGGTAGAGGATACTTGTTCTTTATAATGTACTTGTTCGATTGTCGGAAGTCAATACACATCCTGAAGGTTCCATCCTTGTTTTTGACAAAAAGTACTGGTGCTCCCCAAGGTGAAACACTTGGACGTATGTACCCTATCTTCAACAATTCCTCCAACTGCATTTGTAATTCTTTAACTCTAGTGTGCTCATTCTGTAAGTTTTTTTTGACACCAGGGCAACTCCTGGCATTAAATCAATTGAGAAAATAGTTGGAACTACTACTGCTCCTGCCTATGCTACTGGTGGTTTTAAACCCTAAGGGATGCTTCTTGGACTCTAGTCTATCTCCCTCCTTGGTGGAAATCCCGGTATTTCTTGGAATACATCTTCAAATTCCCGTAGCACCGAGAAATATTCAAGGCTTGGCCCCTTTGTATTTTCTGGCTCTTCCACATGAGTTGCATATAATTGACATCCTTTCCTAAAACATATTTTCAGTTGTAAGGCTGAAATCTCCCTTATAGAGATGGGTCTTGGAACTCCTTTCACAGTGCTCTATTTTCCATTTTTGTCAAGACATGTAAATGGTTGTTATGATAATCTAGGACCACATGATTCTTTTCCAACCAATCCATTCCAATCAGAATATCACAAGACCCCAATGGTATGATATTTAGATCAATACTAGTATTCACGCCATTAAGACTTATGGAACAACTTTTGACCATATCCTGGATTCTTCTTTTGGTTCTAGTGGCTAACTGAACCAAACTTGCTTTTCCAAGTTTACTTTTCTCCAAATGTAATCTATCCACTATCTTAGGATCAATGTAACAATGACTTTCTCCTGAATCAATCAAAATAACAACAAGCTGATTTATGATCTTACCTCCCACCTCGATCATATTGGATTGGTACTGTGCTTGTCGATCATTTAAATATGCATAGTTTCTTCCCATATCTTCGACTGTTGTAGCTTCTTGGATGTTGTGCATAGTCTTCACTCCGTCCTTTCTGTGTGGGAAATCCTTGTACATGTGATCTTCCTTGCATCCCCAACATTGGATTGGTGGTCTTCCCCTTTTTCCCATGGAATATTCCTTCTTGAAATCTCCCTTAGCATACTAATCTTGATGATTTCTATTAGGATCATTCCCATTGAAGGAAGATTTGAATCCTTTCCTCCTCTGATCAGACTTCACATTTTTCTTGTCCTTCCAAGATTTCTGCAGAGACTCTCTTCCATGTCCTTTCTCATACAAGTATTTATCCTTTTTGATGGCCTCCGTCAAGGTATTGGGTTCATCATACTTGATATTTTCCTTATAAAAGGCTGATAGTCCACTTAGAAATCTCTGTATTTTCACTTTCTCATCACCAATGAACTTGGAATACTTTAACAATCCCAATAAATTCTTCTCATATTCATCCATAGTCATGCTACCCAACTGAAGTTCAAAGAAATCCTGCATTTTCTTGTCATAGAAATTCTCTGAGAGGTAATCCTTCTGGAAGTACTTCTTGAACTGCTTCCAAGTGATCCTACTTTCATTAACATGTTCCAGTTGCTTCAGTTGGTCCCACCACATTGCAAATTTTCCATGTAAATGGTAGGTGGAAATCATGGATTCCAGGTTGGATGAATAATTATGCAACTGAAAATATCTGCTGAGCCCAAGAAACCATGCTTCGACATCATCTTCCCTTTCTCTTTCACTCTCAAAGGAAGGTGGCTTGAGCTTCTTCAACTCTCCTTGAAAACTATCTACCTCTTGTTTCCTTCTTTGGTGTCTGACAGGAGACACCTATGGACTTCTTACGGGATCATCCGATGCATAAAACTTTAATTCTGAGTAAGGAGGTGAGTGGTGTCCATGAGCTCTGCTAGTACTTCTGGAATAACCAACTCTTCCATGATCATCCCTTCTTTCATGGATATTGCCTTCTTCCTCTTGTCTTGAGTTTGATCCCTTCTTTGTTTGTCTCTGCAATTGATTTAAGCTATGCAACACTCAAGCATTTATCTGAATTTTCTATCTCATCAGTCTCTCGTTGTCTACTTTGTAGCTCTGCACTTCGATCTTCAAGCTTCTTACCATTTCTATGAACGTTTCTTGCTCTCCTTTTCCCTTTCATCCATTGGACTCTCTCTCTGCATTACCAACTCTGGTATTCTGGCCTTTGGCCTCCTTACCATGACTGGAGGATCCCTTGCCTTCTTCCATTTCCTCAATACGCATCCTGAGTTGACGTGTTTAAACCCCTTAATTCTGCAAAATGTGCAAGCGACCATTTTTTTAGAATTATGCATATGATAATTTTTTTTTCCAAACCATGCTACATGTCTCTTTATTTATTTTTCTTCATGGATATCATATCCCCATTCTTTGAAAATAAAAGTGTCATGTTATCCTTGGCTGACACAAGATTTCATCCTGGGCAGGTGCTTCCTTCAAACCACCTTCCTAGGTGACCATGACTAGAAACCATGGCTAAATAATTCCTTATCACTTTTCTATCTTGAAGACCACCAATTAGGCCCTTAGCCCTCCTTCCCTCAGCTCTCAATATGCATATGACCACGGCCATGAACCTGCGCTTAGCTGAAAAAAGTGCTTGTCAAGAGTTTCGGGACTTCAAAACTTCCAGCTAGGTCCGGATCAACGATTCTTGTCCTCTTTCATGATCAACGATCGAGCTCCACTTCGTGACTCCGCGCTTCAGGAGTCTCAACTTTCCTCGCTTGCCTCCTCCCAGAATGATTTTACCCAGAGTTCATGATCTACCGATGGGTGTCCTCCCACAGATCAGTGACTGTGAATCACTTCGACTCTTTGGGCTTCAGAAGTTTCAAAACTTTCCTCCTGCACTTTCTCCTAGAGTGTTTTCACACAAAGTCGACGATCCTTTGACGTGTGTCTTCTGGAATCAACGGTCGATATATACTCTGGCCTTCTGGCCTTCAGGAGTTTTTGACCCAACGCAACCCGTCACATATTTCCCCTTTGGAGTGCCCAGTCTCCATACTACACAATCTATTGCCACGTGGAGAAATACAGGAAGTGGACACATGGCCCAATTGGGTGGGTGACACATGTCACATTATAACTGACATTTCAATACTCCATATGCTCAAAACTTACTGACACATGGAACACATCCCATGTGTCCACATCATCCCAGGTGACATCTGCAAGCCACGTGACTTCGATAATTCTAGGATCCATATCACCTATAGGTGATGTCATCGTGCCCCATCACTTCGTGTCTTCGGGCTTTGGGACTTCGGGAGTTTCAATACTATCACACTTCCAATTCTCCCGAACTCCAAATTCCTGAACTGGCCAATCTATCGCCATGTGTGCTTCTGGATTGGACAACTAAGATTCACTTCGGGTCTTCACCCAGAGTCCACGGATCTGCACCACATGTCCTCCTTAATCTGACGGTTGAGGCTTACTTTGGGCCTTCACCTAAAATCCACAGATTTATGTCATGTCTCTTCTGAATCAGGCGGCTTAGATTCACCTTGGACGATCCAACGCTTGAGATTTACTCCGAATGATCTAGAGACTGAGATATATTTCGAATGATCGGGCGATCGAGATTCACTTCGGCTCTCCAGATCTTCAGGCTTTGGGAGTTTTAAATATCAAATCAAAACCTCTCGAACAAATTTATTTGGAGTTACTGATCTGCTGACACGTACCTCTTGGTGATCGATGGTTAGGATCTACTTCGGATATTTCACCTCCTCCTCGTCCAAAAAATTTCAGAGTTGTGGATATTGCACCACCTATCTCTCCTTGATGATGGATGGCCCCAAAATACTTCACCTATACAAATTTTCGATTCTAGAGACCTAACATGTCACATCACTTACTACCTTTCAATTTGCGGGGGCACACATCGACGGTTTGGTGTAACCTAATTTTCACCCCACAATTCTCCTGACACTGACACATAACCTCTCAGTGAAACCGTGGTTTGGATTGAGGGACTGCCTTGAGGAATTATCTCCCATGAAACTTGGTTCCCTGCAATTTCGGTTGTTCATTGATCCCTCTCTCCAATGGGATTTGACGGTGGTGACCTTAAACCTTTCTTCCTTTTCATCGAATGACCCCTATTCACCTGCCCTCCAATTCGACGATCCCAGATCTCTCTTGATACTATAGTGGTGATCACTCTCAAATTCAAAGGGGACAGTCACGATCCTTCAAACCCCTTACAACGGGTCTCTGGTGATCTAACTCCTGCGTAGATTCTGAAATGCCATTCCTCCTGAGATTTTCAACTTAACGGTCATAATTCGATCTCGACCCTGAGACTATGACCAACAGAATCG
Source organism: Picea sitchensis (assembly GCA_010110895.2). Lineage (NCBI taxonomy): Eukaryota > Viridiplantae > Streptophyta > Pinopsida > Pinales > Pinaceae > Picea > Picea sitchensis. The sequence goes on from SNQJ01S0020912.1 coordinate 14,719, forward strand.
GCCCATACCGGCCTGGTGTTTCAACTAGAAGATCTGATACCAAACTGTAACATACCCAACCACCCACAGGATGGGGCATGCTACCTTCAATCCCTCCCTTGGACTTCTTTATATTACCGATACCTTTTTAAAATTTAAATATGCATAAAAAAAAGACTTTAACGACATGCACAAAAATATCCAACAAGCATGCATAATCTAAGATTTAGTTAAATGATAATTAAAATACACAGCGGAATACATTCATACACAGATAATAATATCACAGAAAATAACACTTATCTTTATAAAACACCAATTGGCTGCAGACCAAGGACATTCCACCCAACCGTAGACACCATAGCTCCAAATCTCAATAGCAGTGTCACCCCCAAGCAAGGGCTATGAATCCACAAGGACGGTTCTAGAGTGTACTTGGGTTCCCAAACCAGTCAGCTCTCAAGATCTCACAGGTTTCCCAACACCCACAACAATCCAAGTACCCAACTCTCTTCCACCTAGCCTATACCACCCCAAGAGAATAGACCTCCACCCTTCTCTTCCACACAGTCCTTCAGGTAGTCCTTCTCCTTTTTCTAGGGCCTCCATCATAGCTGGTCCAAAATCTCAATGTTGGAACTCTCAGGACTCGTAGTTGTGAGCAAAATAGGGCACATGCCAATGGATCTCAGACATGTAGGCCCCAAGTCATGGTTGGATTGTACTAGCGACCATTACAACCAACTATCCCATGGTGAATATTCAAGAGTTCAGTTCCCTTTCCCAAGCCCAGATGCAGATGAGGATGGATCAATGAATGGGTAAGTGGGTGCATGAAAGTGTGTGAGGGAAATGAATGAACGTACATGAAATCAACGAACAAGCCATCAGTCGAACCCCTCCATCAGACCAGAGGCGAGTTTAAGTAACTTTGTGGGGAATCAAGAACCTCYCGACCTTCCCCCAAGGAGCTCACGTAACTGATCCCCTCCCTTAGACAAAAAGGGTAATTAACATAGGAATAAACACTTAGCCCCTCAAGCCCCCTCTCTTGTGGAATCATAGCCCCCTATAACTCTAGTCCTTGTCCGTCTAGCAGCCAACCATGTATTTATTATTAATAATGATAGAAAACATTACATGTCTTGGGCACACTAGAATTTTTAATAATTGTTTGGGTACCCTGGCCTCTCATCATTGTAACAATACATTATTTAAAATGTGCGTTCATGATCCGAAATCGGATTCAGAAGCCTGACAGGGCATGAAAAATGCTCAAAAATGAAAATGCTTGGAATCCGATGAAACCAACACCATTGCGTCCATCTCGTCTTCCTGATTCCGGTGGTATATTTACTTTGTCAAACAGAGTCCGTATGGAGAAGATATCGCATTCTGTCCGAAACGTCAAACAAGCAAAATTTTTTGCTGACTGTGCAGTCCATACAGTCCGTACAGGACACGTGGAAGGTCCGTACATGACATGTGGAAGGTCTGTACATGACACGTGGTAGGTACGTACAGGACACATGGTGGCTCCAGGTGATGACACATGTCAGGAAGATTTGGCACTTTTAGCGTACAGTTGGAACAATCCTGAAGTGACACGTGTCACCACTGGAAGGGTGACACGTGGCACGGGTGACGTCAGCAGCTGACGTGGCAAGCTGACTGGGAAGATGTATGGCGGATGACGAGGCAGTACGGCTTCCGATGTGGCGATGACGTGGCAAGGCTGACTGGGCGTACGACATGTGATGACGTGGCAAGCGATTATTGGTTGGCAGATGTCGAATCATTTGTTGACACGTGGCGTATATTGGGCAAGTGATTGGGTGCCATGTGGCCCAATCACGGGCTGCCATGTGGCACCCCGATTTTGGTCAATATGGTCTATATCAAAAGATTTTGGAGTTCGGGGGATTCGAACCCCGGACCTCCCCACCGACTACAACTTAACCACTACGCCCGACCGCTATACCCCCGTTTGTTACTTGATTTATAACCGGGTTTAAATGTATTTAAGTTTGAACTAAGTGTTGATTGGCGGGGGGTCGGGTCGGGGCTTGGCCCCGACCTGCGGTTCCATTGCATTGGCATATGACTATCCGATATACAACGGTTGGCACGGTTTAAAAAATATAGCGCGGTTATTGTTTAGCCCTCCACGCATACCAACGTGACCATACTATACGACCGGGAGCGCGGGGTATGTTATGTTAAGCCACAGCCATATGTCAACCCCATGTGCCCGAGAGTTTGGTGCTAGTAGGGGTGGCCCGCACATATCCCAAGGGCTAGCGCGTGGCCACATGACCACATATGACCTTACAAAAGGTGCGCGCGCCATGGTTTGGGGGATAAAGCCCGATTTTTCAACTATAATATAGTTGCAAAGTGGGTTTTTCAACCACTTTTGTTAATTTTAATGTAATTAACCCATTGTTAATGGTTTTTATCCATTTTTGGGGGTTATTAGACATTTTTGGAGCCTAAATTCGTGGAGGAAGTTGGAGATGGATAACCAACTTCCCAACTATTTAACCAAGGCCATTTTGAGGCCAAGGGGACAAATTTTGAGAGCATTCAGASCAGAGATGCTGAGGAGAAGCCAAGTCAAAGCCAGTTTGAGGCAGGGAAGCCGTTGAGGAGGAGATGYTGTCGGACCATTTCTGAGAGMTCCRRACGTCCGTTTCGCGTGYCRTTTTTTGTGCATGGTTCTAGAGATMTGGRMGAACATGAMYAGATYAGTCTTGWAKCCATTYRRCATTGYARTGATGTACYATTGAGMTTTCRAACAKAAATAAAGAAGCCTCMCCCACAGAGAAAAGGCCCGGAGACGTAGGCAAMGTTGTGCCGAACTCCGTTATCAACCTGTGTATTATGGTTTGCTGTCTTTCATTGCATTTCAGATCTGCATATATTTATATGGTTGTATAATTCCTTTTCTTTTCTCGTTCTTTCGCTAAGTTTCTCAATGGTTAATTAATGCATGCAAATAAAAACTCAACCATAAGTCATTCGAAAAATCCTGACGGATCAGTTCAAAACCTGGGGTGTTACACTTGGGTGAGTGTTTGGTATCTTGGATAATCAATAAACGGTCATAAGTATCATTGTCTATATCTGAATTAGAGTATATTGTAGTAGCAACATGTTGTACATAGGTTTTGTGGATGAAACAAACTTTGACAGATATATAGGTTGAGTATGATGAGCCCATTCCCATATATTGTGATAATACAAGCGCTATCAGTATCTCAAAGAATCCAGTGATGCACTCCAAGACAAAGCACATTCCTATAAAGTATCACTTTCTACGGGAATAGGTTATAGAGAAGAACATTAGAGTTTAATATGTGGGGAAAAAGGAATAGGTTTCCGATATCTTCACAAAACCACTTCCAAGGGAAGCCTTTGAGTATATTCACTAGAGACTCGGAGTATTTTAAACTCCCAAATCAATTCTTTTGAATGCTTATCTAATATGTCTTATATTTACATGAGGAAGCACCATACCAAGGACAGTTCAAGTCGGGGGAACAAGTTTAGGAAGAGTTCAGTTAGGGGAGAGATTCACTAGATGCATGTTAGAGACTTAGATGCTTGGAAAGAGAGCACATGGGCATGTTTCTTTCACATCAACCTGCAACCTGTCACCATGTCCATAATGTTACTGTACCCTCTGCATACATACTCATACATATCCTTTACCCAAATCATCTATATATCTCTCTAGTAACGTGCCATATAAGTGTGTGTAATCATGAACAAGTATAACAATCTTCACATGAACTAGACATTAAACCTTTTATGATATTCAGCCTCTCAATACATCAACCACTTCACAAATACAAGATCTCAACCATATATCACAAGAACCCTTAACCATATTCCAAGAAATACAATATGTGCCTCAACACTAACAAGATATATCAATGATAAATATTGATTATACCAACACTATATTTCTGTAGATCTAACTTATACATAAGGTCTCATGTAGCCACTAATCTCTCTAGGGAAAATCCTCAAAACTCCATAACCATTTCTCATGTATACAAAAAAATCCAACTACTCATAGAAATAAGACATACTTATTGAACTAGTAGATAGATTTGATGTACTTGATCACTGTAGACCTTCCTGGGAGCATGCTTTTAGACTCTAGAGATCCGACATATTCATATTCTCAAGTGTCTAGGGATTTTCTTTTATGTAAGCAAACTAATATACTACTACCCATGTACATACACACCCTGCTCCACTGCAGCCTGTGTACACCTCAAAAACTAATGTTTTTTCGTTATTTTATGTAATTCTCAAAATTTCACTATCAACCCTTCGTGCTACCTCAGACTTGCACAACTTCATATATATCAATGAGTACCTGCAATAAAACTTACACAATAATATATATTCAATGTGCTCTAGGTGCTAATAGGAGAGCCTTTCTCTCTTATTTATACTTCCATGTAGCTTCCTCAAGGGGTTACCTTCTAACTAACTTAACCCAATTTCCTTATTTTAGGACTAACCCACTTCTAACCACTTGTCCACTTCTAAACCACTTTGCTACAAATAATAAATTCTCCATTTCTAGTTGCAACTAATTTATTTTTAATTATTTTCTTATTGCAACAACTTAACCCATGATTAACTCCTAGTTTTACTCACTTGACTAGTCAACTTCTTCTAGGAGCTTCTAGAATAATTTTGACTTCTTTGACCTTCTAGATAACTCATGAGGGTTCTCCAACTTCACAAGGCCATAACTATCTAACCATGAGGAGTTATGTGGCGTTCCACATATCATCGAAAATGGCATGACATGTACTATCCATTTATAATAGTATTACTTGCAATTGTATTAAACTTCATACCATTATACATCAATCAAACTAAAGTTCCTTAACCATACTGTTGGGGCTACCAAAATTTGCTACCAGACTTGCTTCAAGGGTTGACATCAATGAAAACCAACCCAATTAATCAACAATCTCCCCCTTTGGCATTGATGGAAAAACACTGATGCAACTTTGAAGTTGTATCTCTTATGCTCCCCTTGTGACCATAACTCCCCCTCGAAACATGGGAAATGTTATGGAGGTTTGAGGATTTTCCCTAGAGAGATTAATGGTTGCATTGGACCTTCTGTATAAGTCATATCTACAGAAATGTAGTGCTGGCATAATCAATATTTATCATTGATATATCTTGTTAGTGTTGAGGGATATCTTGTATTTCATGGCATATGGTTAAGGGTTCTTGTGATACATGGTTGAGAGATTGTATTTGTAAAGTGGTTGATGTATTGAGAGGTTGAATATCATAAAGGGTTTAATGTCTATTTCATGTGAGGATTATGATACTTGTTCATGATTACACACACTTATATGGCACATGAATAGAGAGAGATATAGATTCTTTCAGTAAAGGATATGTATGCGGATGTATGCACAGGGTACAATTACTGTCTGAACACAATGGCAAGTTGCAGGTTGATGTGAAAGAGGCTGTAGATGGTCAGATTTTTTCAGAAGAGAGAAAACCCTAGTTTTAGAAGTCATACACAAGATTCATAATAAATAGGTTGTGTACATACATGGGTGTTATCATAGGGGCATACCCATGGTTCAACACTTAAAAACACACCAACAAAACCCCAACTAGTGGCCCTTTTGGCAACACCTACGAAGCAGGTGAAGTCTCACCCGAGGTAGAAGCACGGGGGGTTACATGATGCATGTGTCTGTAACCAAGCCGGGACACAGATTTGTGACAGTAACACTTTGCAAAATCGTCTATTAACACTTAGGGTTAACATGCATTAGTTCATTATCCTTATTAACATCGCAAAAAATATCTAAGATATATCTAACGCAATAACAACAAATCTTAAGCACTTCAACCACTTAGCACTAAGCACTATGAATCAGATCTAGCATTCTAACATGAGAAATGCATTTAAGAAACACATACATATTCATTAGACATCTAATCTAAGCACTGAGCAAAACATAACAGATATAAAATTGCACAAAGAGAACCAAGACACAAGATATACGTGGTTCACCCCAGTGTGGGGATACGTACACCAATCGCTTCACCTTCTTTATTATTCATCAATCTCTTACATTCAATTACTCCTGTGCACTAAGCCATAGAGTCGAGCTTCACACCAGACAAGAGATATGCACACTGAGCGCCAGATCCTCCTTCCAAAACTAGGTCAAGGCACTTGACCAACTCTCTATCAAGCATAAAGCCTTAACAAATATACATCCTATTGCACAAAGCAACTCAAAATTCTTGCACTTAGCTACAAGAAATTGTCTCTTAGCTTAGCTTAGCTACTTCTACCATACATTCTTACTTATTTATACTTTTACAATCCCTTACTATAAGGCCTAATCATGGGTAAGCCCCATGGGCCGACATCCCATAATCCCATTACAAAAACCCTAGAGGACCCCTTACTGGGTCCACATAGCTCGCAAAATCGGTGAGATCTGCGATCTTAGCTCTGCCTAGGCACTCCATCTTTGACCATCATGTCAAAGTCCAAAAGTGGGTCAACTCTGACCAAGGTTTCTTCAAAACTTGGTCGAGGGACAATAGGCCCCCAACACTCACCTATGACTCGTCCCAAGTCACTTAGGCCTGGATGATGTTGCTTCGAAGGGTGTTGGCATAGGGGCAGACCCAGGGTCCACTCCAAGAGCGCACCAACAAGCCCTATCTACTGGCCCTTTCGGCAACACCTACAAAGTAGATGCAGTATCACCCGAAGAAGCTATGAGGGGGTTGCAGGACAGAGGTGTTTGAAACCAAAGGGAATGTCATGTGGATCAAATCACAGGAAAAAAAATGCATTAATACATCACTCATCAGCTTTATCTACTCCATGCATCTATCAGATCTACCTTAGCAATTCAATAAAAATATATGAAGACAAATAAAAATTACCAATCACACACACAACACAAGATGTACTTGGTTGCCCCTCTCTCTAAGGCTACATCCACAAAACCGTGCTATATTATATTGATGTAAAACATACATTTCTTGTCTGCGCACTTAGCTAGCATATGTCCTCTCTTCTCCTCTCTTTCTCTCAACCCCCTGCGCACCCAACTACAGGGTTGATATTCACACCCAGCTGAAGATCTTACAATCCCGGAGGCTCTTTCACTCAACACCTCTATCTTTCTGACAATGCTCTTCTCTCAGCCAACTTAGTATCAACAATAACAATAACAACACATCAACCCAAAAGTACCAACCCAACCTAGGCCCTTTAGACCTCTATTTTTACATTACAATCATTCACCGACATCCTTAGGCTGAAACCTAAGTGTCCAAAACCCTAGATACCAAAACCCTAGGCGTCTAAACCCTAGGACAACTTGACTCGCTTTTTTCGAGCTTCACCAACCTGTCTTTCCTTTCCTCTCGCACGGTGCTCCAAAGCATCCAATGGTGGATTTTTCCCGCTTGTTGAATTGTCCTCAATCCTTCTTCCTTGCTTATCTGTCGTCCTTGATCTCCTTTCATCCACCGGCTTGATTTTCCGTACTTCGCTCCATATTTTCTGCTCATCTGCTTACTTCTCCCCAGTAATAGTTACTGTGCCTTCCACGAAGTGCACATTTCACCTTTTCTTTCTTGATCTTCACTCTCTTCCATAATCGAGGGCCAACAAGCCCCCAACACTTACCTATGACTCATCCCGAGGCACTTCAGATCTGATCCCTCTGTTTTTCTTCGTCCTTAGACTGCGCAGGGCAACCTTTGCTTTCTGCTCTATGCCTCCTTCCCATCCTTGTGCAGTCTGTATTTTCTGTGTCTGGTACCCAGTTTCAACTGCACCTGGTACCTAGACCCTTTTCTTCTTGGTCTTACGGAGGTGTGCGAGGAAACTGGTTGTCATAGTACAACTTCAGTCGACTCCCATTTACTAATCCTTCCTTCCATTCTCCCTTCAATGTTTTCAGTTGCGCAACTCCCCGTTTAGTAACATAAGAAATCTCATACGGTCCGAGCCAATGCATTCTGAACTTCCCAAGATGTTTCAGGAACTTACTGTCATACACCAGTACTAAGTCACCTTGCTTGAATGCCTTCTTTTTGATGTGCCTGTCATGATAGGCCTTCTCTCTTTCCTTCTGAACCTGCTGCTGGAATCCTGCAATAAATTTTTCTTCTTCCAGTTCAACCAAATATGCTAGCCTCTCTTGAACTGCTCCAGTAATATCCATGTGTGTAAAAGAAGCAATTCTCAGGCTTGGTACTAAATACTCCATTGGAACAACAACTTCAAGACCATAAGCCAATTTAAAAGGGGTTTGCAGTGTTAATTTATTGCAAGTGGTTCTATAGGCCCATAGTACTGCAGGTACTCTTAAATCCCAATCATCTCTGTTCACACTGCATATCTTCGTCAATGCTATCTCCAAGATCTTGTTGAATGCTTCAACTATTCCATTTGATTGTGGATGGTACAATGTACTCTTCTGATGGTGGAATGAAAATTCTTTAGTCAGGGCTTCAACTGTTTTATTGATGAAATGTGTGCCTTGATCACTCATGAGGATCTTTGGGTATCCAAGCTTGGTTATTATGTCATCAAATATAAAATGCAGAGCTGTAGTTGCACTACAGTCCTTAACTACTCTGGCTTCAACCCATCTAGTCAGGTATTATGTCGTAGTAATGATATACCTCGCTCCTGTGTGCTTCCCTCGTGGGTTTATAGGTCCCATGAAGTCAATGGCCCACTTTTCTAATTCTTGTAGGGTCATCTGCAGTGATAATGACATTTAATCCCTTCTGGATGGTTTCCCAACTCTTTGGCATACATCGCAGGCTCCGGCATAATCTTTAGCATCCCTGTATAAGGTAGGCCACCAAAGGCAAGCTCACAGAACCTTCTACGCAGTTGCTTTCCCTGTGTAATGTCCTCCTGCGATGACTTCATGAGATTTTGCGAGGATCAGTGGCCGCTCTGTCTCCATAACACACCTCCTTAATATCTCATCGGGTCCCATTTTGTATAGCTGACCGACTATAATTGAAAAGTATGCAACGCACACCACTAACTGTTTCTTCTGGGGAATTGTATACTCACTAGGTGTCATTCCTGTTGACATGAACTGGACTATGTCTGCGAAGTGGTCATCAATATTACTAATTGCAAGCAGCTGTGCATCCGACAGTGTATCGTCCAAACTGGTGGGTTCTTCGCCATGTTCCAACCTTGACAAGTGGTCAGGGCCCTTGTTCATTCTTCTTGACTTAACTATGATTTCAAAATCATATTCTTGAAACAACAGAAGCCATATGCATATTCGTCCCCCCAACATTGGCATGTTGACTAGGTACTTCATCACGGAGTGACCTGTGAACATTTTAAAGTGTCCTCCCAACAAGTAGTGGTGGAACTTTTGCAACACATACACCATGGCTAGTCCTTCTCTTTCGGTGGTGGTGTAATTAATTTCAGCTGTAGATAGCTTCCTTCTAGAAAAAGCTAACGGATGGTCGATATCCCCCTCTCTAGGTTGTGCCAGCACTGCTCCCAATGCAATAGAAGACACATCCACATGCACATGAAACTCTTTGCTCCAAATATGGAAAAACCAGAATGGGCGTAGTAACCATCTTCTTCTTAAGTGTGTCGAAGCTCTGCTGGCATTCGTCTATCCAGCCAAATTGACAATCTTTCTTCAACAGCTTCTCCATCAATGCTGTAATTTGGGCATATCCTTTAATGAATTTCTTATAATAGCCAGTATGTCCCAACATAGCGCGCAGTTGTTTAACTGAAGTAGGAGGTGACAAATCAACTATAATTGCAATTTTAGATGGGTCGACCAACAGTCCCTGCTTGCATACAATATGACCTAATAACACTCCAAAGGGTGAGAATAAGATTCACTTCTTCATATTTAAAGAAATTTGACATTGCCTGCATTTATCCAACATTATCCTTAGACATTCAATATGGTTTTTCAACAAACTAAACATAGTCCAGTCATAAAAATATGCTTCTAAAAATTTATGCAAGAACTCTTTGAAGGCTTCTGCCACCACCCTGGAAAAGATGGTTGGGGCATTCTTCAGTCGAAATGGCATGATTGTATATTGGTAGGATCCCCATTCTATGGAAAACATGGTCTTGTGGCGGTCCTCCTTGGCAATCCAGATCTGATGGTATCCTGAAAATCCATCTGTAAAATAATATACCTCCTAGCCTCCCACATTATCTAATACTTCATCAGTGAATGGTGTAGGGAAAGGGTCATGCAAACAAACATCATTCAACTTCCTGAGATCTATGCAGATCCTGATCTCTCCTGTCATCTTGTCTTGTACCACCATAGGGATAATCCATTCTGACTCTTCGCCTCTGTTGTGTTGGTATATTTTCTTCAAAATCTGATAGGAAGGCTTCTAAAGGGTTTAGACCATCAAAGGTGGGTAAGTTACTTACTGTTGTGCCAATCCAACGAACTTCTCTGGTTAATCTAGCACATATTCTGGTGGATACTTCGTACATTTGGTTCTTCCAGTTTTCTAGCTTCTTCTGAATCTCATGAACACATGCTGTCACTTCGCCAGCTCAGATTCCCATCAACTATAGGGTTAATGTAATCCTATTATCTGGCTGTTAGTTTGTATATCTTTTCTAGTGCATATGCGTAGTCTTCTTCTCTGATGGGCTCTGTGTATTGATGACCTTCATCTAGATCTAAAGGTGCGATGACCCTAAGGCCATCCTTTTCAAAAGTCATGCATCTCTTCTTTAAGTCAACAACAATAGAGTTATCAAAGGCCCAATCAATTCCTAACAATGCAGGGTAAGGACAACTGTTGTCAACTATTTCAATTACCTCAAAATCTGCAAACGTTCTTACTCCATCGATGTCCACAGGGACATGATCCAATCATCCATATGGGCTAACAGCGTGTTGATTAGCCATCCTAATCCTGATAGGGGAATAGATCAAATTTGGTTTTCCCATCTGTGCCCAAGTTTACTTCATCATGACATTGACCTTCGACCCTAAGTCAAGGACTACATAGTCTATCTCATACTCTCCTATTTGAGCATTTAAATGTAATTCCTTATTTGTCCTTCTCTTCTTGCCAATTTGGTGTACTTCCCTATTCAGTAAGGGGTCTGTCTTTCCTAGTTCATAATGTCTGATTAAGTTCTGTAGCTCTTGCACAAGCGTTCTCATCCTGAATTAACTTAATACAAGTGTATAAAAATTCCATGATATTGCTTACCTCTTTTCCTTCTCTTGGCGAAGAAGACTGATCAAATGTGTGAGGCATTCCATACTCTCTTATTTCTGGTTGTTTTTTTGATGAGGAACCTTGATCTGATTTGAATTCTTGTCTTGCTTCCTCAAATATTTGTCTTTCTTTCTTTGCATTAAAGGCTTGGGTCTTCTCTGTGGCCTTCTTAATACTTGAGTCTTATGCAATATTTCCTTGAGTCATTCTATCCTCTCTTGTAGAAATGCCTCCTCTGTTTATGAAAGTGACTCTAGGGTCTCCTCCGTGAGGTTAAGCATATATCAGTTGCACTTCTGGGTTCTGCTGAGGTCCTCATTTTTTCTGAATCTTAGCAAGAAACACATGACATTCTTCTATAACATGGTCAAATGAGCTGTAGTAGCAGCAAGTGGTACAAGGGTTCTAACAATCCCTTGCAAGGTGTCCTATTTGTGCACAGTTGTAACAAATGATCTGTCCTCGGCCTCGACTCATTCATCCTCCTCATCCTCTTCCTCTGAATCCACTACGAGGATTGAAGTTTCCTCTCCCAGGAGAGTTGTACTGCGTAGCATTTCCCTCTTGCTGTACTTCGCCTTGGATATTATATATGTCTCTTGACCTTTCATGCATGAGATCATAAGCCCTACAATATCTATCATCATGTCCTAAAAACTTACATAATGTACAATATAAATTTGTAGGTGTTTGGACATACTTCTACATGTAATAACACTCACTTGTGTGATGCCTATTTTTTCATACTTCGCACAAGGGCAGGTTGACTTGCTTCAAGGGGCTCGGTGCTCCTGAGGCCAAATATTCATGGAATAAAGGACAATGTTCCTTATCATGGCCTTCTGATATGCATCTTATACATTAGATATTGTCTCATTTTTCCTTCCCCTTGTCCTTCTTCATATCCTCGACCTGCAGAGACAAACTAGTCAACTGTCTCAAGATCTGGCTCATACCTAAGATGGATTATCCCATAAGGGTTGACTCAAGCTTCATAGTGATCTCCAATTCTTATTCTTGCGAAGCGATCTTTTGCTACATCAGGGGAAATATGATGTGTGGTAAAAGGGCATCGATGAACCATTCTTTATTCTGTTCATCTAGGATCTGAAAAGTTAATCGACCTGTCAAGGTCTTGAAACTTTGATCAAACTCCCAAATAGGCTCGACTAATTTCTTCTTGATCTTCTTTAGTTCTGTAATATGTCGAGACTCTGACTTAGGTTTCATGAACTCTACAATCAGTGCATTTTTGATCTCGCCCAGTGGTTTAGGCTGTGCAAGTCCTTGGACAAGCTTCATGTACCAGCTCAGTGCGCGATCCCTTAGGGTATTATTGAGATGGGTCCTTTTAACAGCTTCGTCAGTGACATTTTTAATATTCCATATGGCTTTGTAGAGAAAACAATGCTAATCAGGATCTTCAGATCCATCTCCCCTAAATATGGGAAGTCTCATCTCATCTGCCATAAATATTCCTAGGCTTCCTAACTGAATATGTGGTGGGCTAAAGTGGACAGTTCTCTGGACGCTCTGGTGACTGGGATTACTCATGTTACTTAATGCTGAATCAACAAGAATGATAACAATACTTACTTCAATGGTCTACGTGGTCTCTAAGCCTTCAAGTTCTCCTAGACAAAGCTCTTCAACTTGTCCTTCCTCTGTCCCGGTGGGTTCTGAATGTTCTTCGTCTGTCAGATCTTCTTCTTCTCCACTGTAGAAACCCTCTTCCCCTTAGTTATGCTTAAACAAGTTCGCAAGATGGAATTCTCTGAACACTTTCCCACTGTGCGTATGTCCAGCTTCTGTGTCACTGTCACTTTTCGAGTTCTTGAACATTTTCCTCTTCAGATCTAACCAATCTACTGTATCTTAAATACGTTCTTTTCATGCAACAACATATTGATTCTTAGCTTCATAAAGTGCAAATGTTTTTCTCTGGGTCCTTTGAAAAAGTATCTCTTGGCTTGGCTATATTATTCTATTCTATCAACAAAAAACTCTGTGATGTACCCTCCAATGGTACTATCGAACCAGTGATCTACTGCTCGTGATACGGTGTTATCAACTTCCTTGACCTTCTTGATCACCTCCGACGTCCAAACCACATGAAGTCTAGATAGGATCTCAAACTGGGTATTGACTAATCTAGCTAGCCACTCATACAACTCTTGATGGATTCCTCCAAAGAATATCTCGTGTATATCCGTAAAAATGTACTTCTCCAATCAATCCTCTGAACTAAGATTAGGGTTCTTGTTCTGGGATTCAACGAAGTCCTTTTCTTGATATTATATCCACTTTTGAGTTTCTGTCTTCGATGGAAACCACCTTGACATTCCCTCAAGAAGATTCTTGTCCCAACAATGAAACCATTTGTTGGCACAAGGGCAGACCCAAGGTTCACTTCAAGAGCGCACCAACAAGCCATAGCTACTGGCCCTTTTGGAAACAACTACGAAGTAGATGCAGTCTCACCCAAAGAAGATATGAGGGGGTTGTAGGACAAAGGTGTTTGCAACCAAGGGGAATGTCAAGTGGATCAAATCATAGGAACAACACAAAATTCATACATCATTCATCATATTGATCTACTCCATGCATATATAAGATCTACCTTAGCAATGCAATAACAATATATGAAGACAAATACAAATTACCAATCACACACACAACACAATATGTACATGGTTCACCCTCTCTCTAGGGCTACGTCCACATAATTGTGCTATATTATATTGATGTAAAGCATACAGTTCTTATCTGCACACTTAGCTAGAAGATCTCCTCTCTTCTCCTCTCTTTCTCTCACCCCCCTACGCACCCAACTGAAGATCTTAGAATCTTGGAGGCTCTTTCACTCAACACCTCTCTCTTTCTCACAATGCTCTTCTCTCGACCAACTCAGTATCAACAATAAAAATAAAAACACATCAACCCAAAAGTAGCAACCCAACCTAGGCCCTTTATACCTCTATTTATACATTACAATCATTCAATGACATCCTTAGGCCGAAACCTAAGTGTCCAAAAACCTAGATACCAAAACCTTAGGCATCTAAACCCTAGGTCAACTTGACCCACTTTTTTTAGGCTTCGCCATCTTATCTTTCCTTTCCTCTCGCGTGGAGCTCCAAAGGATCCAATGGTGTCTTTTTCCCGCTTGTTGAGTTGTCCTCGATCCTTCTTCCTTTCTTATCTGTCATCCCTGATATCCTTTCATCCAACGACTTGCTTTTCTGTACTTCACTCCATATTTTCTGCTCATCTGCTTACTTCACCCCAGTAACAGTTACTGTGCCTTCCTTGAAGTGCACATTTCACCTTTTCTTTCTTGATCTTCGCTCTCTTCCATAACCAAGGGCCAACAAAGGCCTCGAGCTTAACTCAAGATGCATCGACTTGATTCTTTTCCTAAGCCTCCTGCTCAATGAGCTCTTGGATCACCTACTCTATAACAGGCCCTTCTAGGCGCTATTCTACTGATGCAACCACTTGGTCCAATGGCGAGCCTTGTCCATCGATCTCTTCGACCATCTTGCAGGCTTCATTCTACACATGTTGCAGCTTCTACATGACTTCCATCACCTTACCCTGGAGGGAAGTGATCTGTTGCTGTACTGTACGTTGCTCCTAATATCTGTTCATTATTTCCAACATGGTGAGAATCTTCATCTGCACCTACATGAAAAATGCCTGTTGCTGCGCCTCCTGTAACTGTGCTTCCAGCCTCCTTATCTCTGGATCCTCTGCGATGCGTTCATATGTTTGTGGGATTATTTCACTTAGCTGTTTACATTCCGAAGCAAGAGATATGATTCTTACAATTGTATTCTTAGAGGTTTCCTCCCTCTGGTCACGCACGTCCTGCAGAGTGATCGATACTTATTGGGCCTCGAGTTCTGTTATTCTAGCCTGAAGCTGCTGGAGGGTCTCAGCGAGATTCACCACTTGAGCCTTAAATTTCTCCTCCTGTGTCAATCCTGGCGTAGAGTGACATGCTTTAATCACTACTTCTTTGACCATGGCACGCTCTATGAGCAACTACTCCTTTTCTCTTTGTAGCTAGGATTTTTCCTCTTGAAGCATCACTTGAAATTCTTCTCTCTCACTTTCGTAGAAGTTAGACTATACCGTGCTACTCGTAATTGTTCTAAGGATTCATATTTCTCTTGTTTCAAGGATTCTGTAGCCTTCGCCTTCTCTTCATGGATTCTCTGAAGTTGAGCTTCTGTCACATCCACAAGTTTTATTAATTGCGCTGGTTCATCCCCCATTTCTATAATTTGTGACGAGGAAGGCGCAGTAGGTACTGCACTAACCAAATGAATAGCTTGTTGTACTTCCTTCAATTCCTTTTCGATCATTCCATATAGATCTTCCTGCTTCTCTCCATATCTCTGCAAGATGTCCTCGGAAGCGTCCTTCATAGATTCGTGGACCAGACTGATATCATCCTCTATGAGCATGACCTTTAACAAGGGCTTATTAGCACGCGTCTTCTTCCTGGCTGAAGGTTTCTTTGGAGAAACCTTCCTCTTCTACGGTGCGACTGGTCCAGTAGGGGAGTATCTAGGCGGTGTAACTTCGACTCCTCCTTTTTCTTATCCTTTATCCCCTTCTCCTTTTCTATCTGCTTTGTCTTCTCCTCCTCCTCCAAGTGAGCCATACCTGTTATCATCAGAAGCACCGTCCTCCTCATCGCTCTCTATATCCTGTATTTTCTCCTGCATTTTCTTCTTCTTCGTCCCACTGGACTGTACGACATGCTCAACTTGGGTGACTATGGGGCTTCCTATGGCGTCAGTGTCAGGGAGATCTGCATTAGTGATAAGTACAAAAAATTCCTTTGGCCATTCCTGGAAACAAAACCATTTATTGGCACATGGGCAGACCCAGGGTTCAATGCTTAACAACGCACCAACAAAACCCTGAATACCATCCCTTTCGACAACACCTGCGAAGTAGGTGAAGTCTCACTCGAGGTAGAAGTAGGGAGGGTTACAGGATGCAGGTGTCTGTAACCAAGCTAGGACATAGATCTGTGATAGTAACACTTTGCACAATCGTCTATTAACCCTAGTTTCAGAAGGCATACACAAGATGCATAACAGACAGGTCGTGTACATACACAGGCTATAATATAGATATGGTACATACATACATGTGCTACATAACATATAGGTCGTGTATATGTGGTGTTTGGTTGGTATAGGCTCAGTTCAAGTACAGATTGATTACAGGGTAGTGGTACACGTTGGTTACAAGTTGGTATAAGTTTACAATGGTATATCTCATAGTGACAGTGTGGCAATGGTTTCTTCATTTGACACTCATATTTCAGGGCAACAGGACAGGGGAAGGATAGTTGGTTGTATCCACCTTCTGGTTATAGCCAGAGAACATAGGGGGTTGTAGAATCCTTCTGGTTGTAGCTAGAGAATTGGGGAGTTGTAGCTTCCCTTAGGTTGTAGCCTGAAAATATAAGGGGTCAGAGCTTCCTTCTAGTTGTAGCTAGAGAAAAAAAGAAGTTGGTGCTTCCAATGAATGTAATTCTTAAAGACATATAAGAAAAATCATTCCGTTGTTTTCTCCCGCATTGGGTTTCGACGTAAAAATACTTGTGTACTATGTATGTGTATGATTGTTCATTTGTTCATGGTTTATTTACTCTACACTTATTAGATGATAATGCTATATTGATCACACAGATACATAATTGCATAATGTGGTTAAAAGGGATTAAATTTCTCTATTATTGATTCACCCCCCATTAGTAATCCAAAAATTGGTATCAGAGCAGGTTCCTTCAGAAATCCATTTAACCACTGAAAGGTAGATCATAGAGAGAAACAATATGTATAAAAATGGATTACCATAGTTTGATGGACAAAAATATGCATTCTGGAGTAGAAGGATGAAAACATATATACATGCACTGGGATTTGAGGTTTGGCAATCAGTTGTAGATGGATACAAAGAGCCAACAATTCCTCCAACAAATGACAATAGAAAGAAACTCGGTCTAAAAAATTCAAAATCCACAAATGCACTTATGAATGGTCTTTGTGATTCCATACATAGAAAAGTTATACATTGTAGCTCCACTAGAGAGATTTGGGATAAACTTCAAAATATTTATGAAGGAGATTCAAATTTCAAAGCAACAAAGCTTCAAACTTACAGAGGTCAATTCGAGCAACTAAAGATGAAGGAATATGAGAATATTGGAGCTTACTTCTTGTTAGCATCTTTGTTTTTGGTGTAGGGTTAAAGGTTTTTTCTGAGTTTTCAGAGTCATGTCTTGGTCTTGGGAAGACAAGACATTCCTAAATGAGTCACAATGAGTGTGTTCTGTTTCATAAGGTGATTTAAAGGCCTTAGGCTATTGATCAAATAAAGGGAAATATGCATGTCAAAGGAGAGTCAAGTCATAGGTCTAAGTCTAAAAGGTTTTTGTGTCTATTTCATAATACACCATCATGAAAGACAAGGAATCAAAGGGGTAAGAGGTCATCCCAAGTTTTCTTTTATGTCATAGAAGCTATGGGAAGCATTCATTTGATGTTAGAGAATGGTTTTCACAAGGGTGACAACATAAAACATTTTCTGGGCACAATTGCTGTTATGACTGATAAATTGCCATACACAACATTTGCGTAGAAATTTTTCGCTACGAAAATGATGTAGACTCATATGATTAAAAAGGAAAACATGAATTGAAAGGAATATGAGTGTTTAGGTAAATACAGGTTTCCATTTATTTTCTTCCACCTGGATCTGCACGAGTTACAACAAGATGGAGTTTTCTACACAAACGCTGTTGGTAGCACTTGCGCAACAATAGCCCAAATTTTCTACACAAATGCTCTAGGAACACATGATTATAAACAACAATGGGAGGTGATGAGGATATATTTTTGAAACAAGTACAAGTCTCCAACAATATGCTACCACCATAAGTTTCACAGATTTCAAGAAAAATCAAGTATGCTACGCAAATTTGCTTTGCAAGTTCTGGGAATCACTGTTTTTGTAGTCAACTTCAAGATCGTATTCCAAACAACTGGAGAGGATTTGGGAAAAACCTAGATATGTTTTTTCAAGAATAAGATAAATAATAAAAAACTCTCTCACTTTTTACACAAGTGTCATAGTTTGAGAGATTCAAATGAATATTTATAGTCCATTTTTCCATATTTTAGCATTTAATGTTTTCCTGTTTTAGTCATCATCTTTGGGTGCAGATTCCGAGGAGATGGAGACGAAGTTTTGAAAAAAAAGAGGTTTTTGTCAAGCACGGACCCAATAATAAAATTATCTTTTATTTTTTACATAGGTGTTATTATTTGGAAGATATGAAATGATCTTTGAGGCTTATTTTCCAGAATTTCGCCAAGCCAGATTTGTTGATAGAGTTCTAGAATCTTTGAAATTCAAC
Source organism: Picea sitchensis (assembly GCA_010110895.2). Classification (NCBI taxonomy): domain Eukaryota; kingdom Viridiplantae; phylum Streptophyta; class Pinopsida; order Pinales; family Pinaceae; genus Picea; species Picea sitchensis. Next base: position 33,446 of record SNQJ01S0020912.1, read on the forward strand.
TTGATGGTCCTCCAACTCAGCAAGGTGGATCAGAAATTGAAATGGATATTGAAGCTTGGATACTCTCCTATCAGATCGCATGATTTTCTCTTCAGTTGGCACATTTTTAGTTGGTCAAAAATCAAACCCTAGATAGTAGGATATGTGCAGATTTTTGGTAAATATTATTTCCTAAGCTATTGTAACAATTATCTATTTTTACAAAAGATGGATTTCAACCTCCTTAGGATAGAATATAATATTCTATATATTTGAGCAATTCGAAGGTGCAAAGGAGGGGGGAGTTGGCAAAAAGTATAGTCATTTTGATCCTTATTGTAATATTCTTTGAATCTGAACGAAATACAAATGCAGAAGTCCTGAACTTTTTATGAAAAATATTCCAATGGTGGTGGTATGAAGTCTGTACTCTTATATTTGTATGTAATTCTTGTGTTCTTACTTTCATCTTCATTTTCTTCTATTTAAATTGGATAAATAAAGGGTCTAGAATTCATCTAATGGTGCTTTAGAATCAAGTGATTTAAACTCTGTTTCTCTTCTTAACTAGGTCATAATTCATATTTCATAATGCTCTGATTTTGTTATATGTTTTTTTTCCTCTTCCACCCTACACAACCAAACTCAAAACTAAAATTTCATCACCTAATTTAGCCTTTGTTCCTTTGGAAAGTTCTACCTACCAATCATTGTTTTCATTCATTTTCATGGGTTGACTCCATTGCCCAATGGTACTTTCTCTCTTGCTTGTCCTACCATCTCTTTAAAAAAAAAAAAAACCTATCTTATATCAGAATCCGACCTTTGAGTGTTATTGTTGAATATTTCTTGAGTGTGAAATCATTTTGATTTTTGAGAGATCCCTCTCTAATTGTATAGCTCAGAAATACAATCTAAAGCTAGTTGAAATAGTTACCTTGGGGTTTCTTTGATACAACACAAAGAAAATACCAAGTGTTAACACTTCTTACGGGTTGATGAAATAGTGAATGCAATCATAGGATTGGGAGAATAAGTTAATGAATTTGTAATCGTTCAAAAGGTACTAAGATATATTCCAATTAGATTTGATCCTAAAATCTCAACACTAGAAGAAATAATATATCTAGACTCAATAAGCATGGATGAACTACATGGAATCTTCACTTCCTATGAAATGATAATTGAATAGGAAAATCTACGTATAAAAGAAGCAACATTCAAAGCATCCAAAAGGTCAAAGAAAAATGACAAGCAAAAGGAAAAAGAAGATAGAATCAGTAGTTGTTATTGGATAAATCTGTAAGTGCGGACACAAACCGATCTCCCTAGATCCACCTGGATCTAGAACAAAGCAAGATAGAATATGACTCTTTCCCTAGATTCTAACTATTGAATTAAATAGGAGGCAAGAACAAAGAACATACCTTATGATCGTTTCCTTTGGTCTTTGTTGCTCCCGCTTCACTCCAGTTCTCTCGTACAGTCAAGACCAAAACAATACAAACCAACCAAAGTGAAGAAAGCACAATCTATTCAACAGTTAATCTATGTATATGATCAAGGAGTTATACAATAAAGTGGACTTAGCTTTATGGGAAAGGGACATATTACTGTATCATATTGATGGAACTTCAACACAGTGCGAACTTCTCACACCCTGGATTAAGGCAGCCTGCGAGAATCATGCATTCTTGCAGGCAAATATACTAGCAGCCTGCGAACAGTTCTCCAAAATGTGATTTCTGGAAAGAGATGAAGGTAATTTTTCTCAGGAGAAAGTTCTAATGAAGATCCTGAGTACACCATCATCAATACATCATCATGACGACCAAAATCATGGGTAACATAATTCCCCCCAAAGTATGAGGTTGGAACCAGTGACAATCGATAAACTTTGTAAGCTGCATGTGTGTGTCGAGAACCAAGAGCACATCAAATCGGAAATCTGTGAACAACCAAGCATCTGCAAAATATCATATTTATCAATTATGAGGTAGGCATTCCCATACTCAGATCACAGACTGATGACATTATAGACATGGGTCATGGCCACCAATCATACACTGTGGATCCATGCCGTCAAAATATAACATAGCCACTGGAATACACTGTGGATCTATGCGAGAAATTTCAAATCAAGACGACATAGCCACGAGACATACACAGTGGATCTATGTGTCGCAAATTATACATACTCCATCGCAACCTGGATCACAAAGATGATATCCAAGGTCTTCAATCTCGCCGCCCAACGTACGAATCTAACCATGTGATTACATGTGTTGAAGTCGAACATGGGAGAAACCACTTGATTACCGGTCATTGATGTAACCATTAACAAGTGCGAGGGAAATCACCATTGATGTCAATGACTCCCAAGGTATCATAGTACAATCCATCGAGTGTGAATAAATGAGTTGAAGTCGAACATCCAATGGAATATTTCGATCAGGGGTCAATGATGTAAACCCACTGTCGAAAGTGAGGAAACCTGCCATTGGGGCATGCAAGCTCCAAAGTACTAAATGATTTCTAAGTATTGTTTCTGGATAATAAGCTGAAGTCGAGGGAAAAAAAATTGTCACAGGAGGGCCTTGATGTATCCCCCATCAATGACGCGAAATGAGTAACAGAGTTTGAAGGTGAAACAGAGCATGACGTGAGTTGGACTGGACACAGGGAAGGTCGACACAGAGAGAATGGATAACTACAGATTGCCGACTCAATATAGGTTTCAGATGGACTTCTCTTGAACATATGAACGACATGACCAATGATTTGGCAGGATTGACTCAAAGACGACACAGGGAATGACCTTGTAGCAAATCGAATGAGAGACAAATGGATTTCCCAAACCGGCTTCAAATGATGAATAGGGGGTGTCATGTTCAAGAGCGACACTTACTGC